>JAECUM010032161.1:0-10777 GCA_016617855.1 Megalonaias nervosa
TTTAATTACTTGTGTGTTAGTTTTAAATTCTTTTTTATTTTAATTTTTTTTTTCATTACATTGTGTTGTAATGATAATTTTCTTTGGATCTGTGTCTCTTTTCGGAAAACTGGCTTGACCCGATTAGATTATAACGGTTACTTCAGCATTATTTTTAGCTGCTCACCCTGGTTCATAGATCTTGCAAACATCGGGTGAATAGGATTGGCTATTACCAAGGTCATGATCTGCTTGCGTGATAGCTCTAATTTGTAAATAACTTTTTTTAATTGAATCCTATAATAAGATTCTCTAAGTTCTTTCAGGGCGCACATGCAAATCGTCATTTTTTAAATGTGCTGTTCAAATTAGTGGTCACGTGACCCGTCACGTGATCCACTATGTGATCTAAAATTGAGGGTTTAATTCTCAATGTCAGTATTTTCTAGTTCAATCGTATTTTAAACCCTGAGGGCTAAAGAAGTTTTTATTGTTGTTGTCAGCTTGTTCTGAAGTTCATCTAATTTTTAGGATTTGCTTTTCTTCATGAAAATTCTAGGAAAAAGACATTCAGTGGAAATTTATTCTGGAATTCTAAACAGAACATTATCAATTGTGTTTCAACGAGGAATTGTTGCCATCAGTACAACGACCTCATCTGACGTCATCGTCAGAACTTTTTAGTGATAGGACTTATATTTTTCAATTCTAGGATTAATATTTGGATTATATTCACAAACCGTAAGTCCTATTTCATATTTTTATCTTGTTTTTTTTTAGGGAAATAAATTAATTTGCTAACATTTACAAAGCTTGTTGACTTCACTCTGGTTACATTCGTACGAGCCTACACGTAACAATATATATATATATGCATGTGTGTGTGTGTGTGTGAACATAAACGTTTTTTTCACATCAGGAAGTGACCACAGTGATGGATTAAGTTAGCTATAATCATTTGATCAACAGTTGTTCTCGAACATTGCGTAGAACGTTTTTGAAAATGTCGGTTGATAATGTCTTTCTAACTGAAGACACATTCCTTTCTTGCTGCAAGAGTCAAAAGAACTGTGATCTGTATGCCTTCTTTCATATCACCAAGATCGCATATTGATACTGTGTAGTATTACAGGATTGTCAACGTCTACGGAAAAATCTTGTTGAGGAAAACGTCTTAATTATGTCATCCATTGTCGACGAGTCGATCTTCGATGATGTCTACAAACTGTAGAGAGGTAACGATTCAATTTTGTGTTTAAAAAAACCCTCATAGTTTTCCATCATGTATTTTACTTTTCCTAACAAATCGCTTTTACTTAATTTTAGAGAGGCATCATTCAAGTCTATCATACTCACTTGTAGGATAGTAGGAAAAATATAAATTAAAATACTTTCATGAGTTGGAATAGTGACAGCTTTTGTCAAACCCCTGGAGCAATTTTATGTCATTTCCATGACACCTTGCACTGTATCCAGTCATGGCTTATGTCTCTTCCTGTACGGTTGTGTAGAATGACAGCCTTCTCATCCAGTATGTCGCACGTATGAAGAAATCTCTATCAAGCACGTGCAACATAAATGTTGATTTCGAGTACCGACTCAACTTCAGTGATTCCATTACCGACTTAATGTGTAATATTATATTTGTGAATATTAGGATACGTTGTGGCCTTCAGACTTCAATCCTGATGCTTAGAGATTCGAATTTGGATGACATCTTATATGATCTAATCTTCAAAATATAGAAAAGACTTAAAGCGTAAAACTGAGTCAATTCTGTATTCCTACAAACAAGAAGAAGATATTTTCCATTTCATTTCTGAATGTATCTGAAGCCTGCAGACTAGTTACTACAGAGACGTCCTATTTATGGTGTACAATCCAATTCTGTAATTCCATTTACACAAGACCTAAGTTCGGCCTGGTGTCAGGATAATGTGGGTGGGTAGGACATGATGCTACATGTCTGCGGCATGTTCCCCCAGTGCCAGACATCATTATAATTTGCCACACTGCAAATATCGTAGTGATATTACTGGAAACTTGTTAAATCTACGTTAAAAATCCAAATCATACACACACAAAAGACTCTGTAAGACCTAAGGAAAATTCCAGCAATTGTGGCTTTTCTAATGTTTCTATACGTTCAAGCCATATATCTTGGCACCTATATTGTCATCTCAGTTCAAGATCAATGAAGATGTCAGCTCGTATTTTTCACTTTACCGCCTAGAAGTTTAATCAAACAGTTATGCTTGCGTGCTCATTGTTCATTTTGAAAATACTGTCATCAGGCTCACATAAATCAATTATCACGATTGCAATAATGCCCATTGTGACATTAGCCCAACTATCTTACTTTAATGTTTTCATGTAAATAGAAGAGTAATAACATAGACAGATTTTCTGCTATTTCTATAAATCAATTGTACAGACCATGAATGTTCCATACAATTATATTCCAGATTTGTTAATAAAATTTGTGAAAGAAATTGTTTCATTTTTTTTTTTTTTTGAAGTACTTGTTGACCCCACCTTATCATGTATGCCGAACAGATGGACCGACATGCCTAGGATATCTAGTTTTGTCAGAAAGGTGACACATATAGATTGACAACCTATCTGTTATACAGGAGAAGCAGGCATATACTTTTTATCTAATGATGATGACAATGCTCTATTTACTATTTCTCACAAACTAGATAATTCTGATAAAATTGCATTCAACACATTCAGTCTATATCAATATTAACGTTTTGTCCAAATCTTAGACGACGTTTATAACATTCGCCCAACTTTTAACTCCTGGTGTCATAAACTTATACAAATTCGATTGTTTCTCTCAAAATTAATATGACACCGGACAAATTAAGCAAACTTTACAATTGGGTGGTGAGCGTGTACGCTAGACGGGTGGCTTTGTACAATTAGGCTTTTGAAAATACTTCTCCAAGACCGGCATCAGCAGTCTAATGGCTCAAAGAGATTAATCAAATTTTAATGGATTTTCCCAAGGGTGTATTAACAATTACGGGTCAGAGGTTTATAGCCACTATCAACATTATACCTTTGTTCTTAATAGAGGATCTGCCTGTGTTTTTATTTTTAAAAACTTTCCTGTACTTTTTTAAATTAGTGTTGAAACTTTGCTTTATGGCTCTCTTCCAAGGACGGGCAATGAAGTTATATAAACACCAAAATTGTATGTCTGTGTCACAGATGCAAAACAAGAGCTCGCGAGTTCTAAATTCTCAGCGGCAGCCCAAGTTTATTTAAAATTTGTTGTATTTTTATCTTCAAATTGTCTTATAAACTAGGCTATATATAAGCATCCACATTTGTCTTTCTGTGCTTCTTTGCTGCAAAACAAGAGGTCGCTAGTTCGAATCACGCCGCGGCACCCCATATTTATTTTTACTTCTTTCTATTTTTGTCTATAAGCTTTCTTTTAAACTTGAAGTTGATTATTTGTATTCCCTTTCTAAGATGGCAATTAATCTAGTTATGCAATATTTTACCAATACATCCATATAACATCTATTTACATTCTGGATTCATTTAATTCTACAGATGCTCATTGTTATATTACTTTAAATTATTCCCATACGAATGTATTTAGACCTGAACTCATCAACCCGTCCAAAATTAATCGGAAGGTAGCCAGCTGTATCATATAACAAAGTTAATATAGGTCCTAATACCAAATCATTGGCAATGTGTTAAAGCGAAGATTGATAATGAATGTGGAGACGCTGTACAAGTATCAGCACCGTTCACAACAGACGTGCATCTTACCGGCTGTGGTTTTAAGTCTTTAACGACGCTTTTAACATAATTAAAAAGTAACAACGATGGATTTTAGTCTCTGAAATGTACATATTTTTATTCCCGTCTAGAGACATGCTACATATTTTCATGTTGTAAATTGATATGTCAATGAATTACATAATTCCTTGCTAATGATATGTGTGTAGTGCGAATTGTAAAACAAATCACTGCAAATTGGAGAATATAAGTCCACATATGGAATACAATTGTTCATATCTGAATGTTCATATTCATATGGCCCTAATATTCTAACCACAGCTTCGTACTTTGCATAGGGTTTGACAATTAAAGATAAAGTGGTTCCTATGTTTTATAACTTGTTATCCTGTTTTTCTAAAAGAAATAGATATTACAGAGGTCAAAGGTCAAATGGTTAAATGTTTTCTAATTCTTCTAACGCTAATATACAGACAAAAAATCTGCTTTGTCATCCGTTTTCCTTACTTTTATTGCAAATGAACGAAAATTAATGTTTATGCTATTGTTAGGTTTCACATAATCAACCGGTTTTAAAGTTAAGATATCTTTACTTCATTGACCTAAGACTTCTAATTTCCCTATAATTAAGGTCACTTCACACACAATACTGCCAAAAAGCACGTCATGTTATTGTGGTATTGTGGGCTTAAGGCCATTTTCAGTACATTATAGGCTATACATGGCGGCCATTATAACTGGTGGAGGAAGAACTCGGAAAACCTCCGAAAATAACCACCTTCTGGAAGCTGCAGTCCAGTTTTCTCACATACCCACATAGGCCAAGCCCGAAACTCGAATCCATGCTGACAGAGATGAGATGGCAATGATCGGTAAAGATTATCGCTTTAGACCACAGGGCCATCCTGGGCATCTGTTGTAATATATAGCATCAAGCAATGTTTATGCACCATTTTGCTGACAAAATTATACATACAACACGAAGAAGAGAAAGACAATTGCTGGAATTTCCATATTTGGTTTACCGCTGCATTGTACAATTTTGCATTTTGTAGATTGCTTGATTTAAAAACAAATTCCTACATTTTCCTCACTGATTGTCCTGGTTATTTAAAATTGACCTTAAATATCCTAGGTATTGCTAAAATAACTTTTAATTCCCTTTATTTTGATGTATGATTGTTGGGTATAATATTTGGGTTATAGATAATTCAGCTCGGCCTTGCTTCAGATATGCATCTCTCAAAAGCTACCTATGCGTAGTATTCTCTGATTTTAAGATAAAAGGAGCCTCTTCCCTCTGCTTTCTTAGTTTTATCGAATTTCGAACTGATGAAGTACTCTTACGGAGCAAATCAGGAGAAACAGAATATAGCAAAACTATAAAGAAGGTTTCACAGCTTTACCACTGTGCAGAAGATACGCGTTGCCATAGATCCAATTTTGCATTAAAATAATAGAATAATACACTAATAGAATAATAAAATATAACTCATGCTGTGATATTGTACAAAGTAATTCCATTCATGGGGTCATAATTTTCGAATAGGGCTTTCCCTCATCAACACATGCATACATTCCCGAGTCAAGAAAAAAAGACACACACACACACACACACACACACACACACACACACACACAAAACCACCTTGCAAAGACGATGATACTGCTTTTAGATATACTATTTTAAGCTGCAAACGAAAGACTACTTTCGCTTGTTGTTTGATCATTTGCAGACACAAGAATTTTGAGAGGCGAATTGAGAGCCATGCTTTTATTATTTTGATAGTAGTCTGATGTACCCATGATGACCATCCCAATAACATAATATGGCTGCCAAGGTAAAGGTTGTAAAGAGTTTGACTCAATATTGCATTGCACGAAATAAAACAGATTGTTGAAACCATATAATATTCCTTTAAGTGTATTAAACCAAACTATATTTTACAAACATATGCTTGGCTCTCGATTCATCTGATACAATGCGTGTGTATGGTAGTGAGCAAGCCACTGACTAAAATAATATCCCTTGTGAGGTCGGGGTGTCAAGTGAATTATAACATAGGATGATAATGAAATTAAGGCTAACAGTTATAAAAAAGACTAGTTCATTTTTAAAAGTATAACCTGCTTGAATTGGTTCATGTAAATACCCAATTGTTCAAGGTGTTCAAATATATAATATTATGTTATATTTCAATAGTGTCTTTAACTTTTATTCTATGACTGTAGCTTGCAATGGATTATAAATAAAATCTTGGCAAGTTTTAAACTCAGTTTTAATAATGAACTTGTTGACAAATTTGGGGCAATTTCCTCCTGGACAGTTAAGACATGTGGGTTCTGTTGCGATTTATGGATTTATTGTGATATATGTGACGTGGGAGGTATTGCAACAAAGATAGAGTTGGAAAATATTGAGACGTAGAACCAAAAGACCCTAGCTCCATGCAAATCTACAAACGGACTTATCGTGATCTAGATGACCATTGTTCAATGACCACAACCACAACAGATACATAACCATAGTGTCATGACCACAACGACAACAGTCACATATTCCCAGAATAGGAAGCATAATTCAAACCAAGCCAACTGTTTTCGGAATACAATATTAGCCAAACTATCGATAAAGATAGACAGCACAGTCTAATACTGGATCATTTTCGATAATCTCTCGTCATAATTTTCTGACGCTATTACTCCATTTAGTCTGGTGTGAAACGGTATAATTTTAAAGTACCAGACATCCATACCCCTCACTACACACCATCTGTCTGAAATGTGCAATATTGTCTTCTTTTCTGTTATGATTTTAAAAACAACAACAAATAAATGTTGCTTAAAAAGTATTATATTTTCTTTGTTGTGACTGAAATTGATACATATGTAACTTTTGCTTACCTAACTAGGAAACAAGAGAGAGAACTAAAGTTGTATATTGTTTATTGTTTCTTACCTTTATTCTTTTATAAAATACTTTTTTGACATAATCGTTATGCATTTTAAGAACGTTATTAAAAGAAATGAAAGTGCTTTACCTAAGGACATATCGCACTCCGCGTCAGCAGATTCTGTCTGATCTGGGTATCAAGCCTTCATCCTACTTACCGCGAAGACAAGGCTTTAACTAAGTATCTCAGAGCCGACGGAGAGACAGACAGTACAAAAATGTCATGAATGCTGCACTAGGCTAAGACTACTCATTTGTGTAGGTTCACTGTGATGCTTCGAGGAAATGAAGCTTTAATAGTCGGATAAAATCTTGAAATGGAATGCCACCTTTGTTGAACTTGATTTACCTGTCTTGAACAAATATGAAAAACAAGCGCCAGCCGTGTTTTTTTACATAATGTTATATAATCAACAGATTAGAAATGCGACAATATTTCAAACTGCGGGTGGTGGGACTAGCTTCACTTTTACTTAAATAATTCCGTTGTTTCATCTGTGTGCATAAGACACTTTCCGCTGCTCAGAAAGTGCGCGTAATAAGTATACGAGCCTCTCAAGATTTGGAAAAGTAAGGAAAATAATAGTTTAGATGATATCGACATATTTAATACGTTTGTTCCAGAAACGATTCGATTTTCTGCCAGATTCAACTATGTTGGCGTTTCTGAATTGTTGTCTGTCCCTAGAACAAATATTTCACTTGTAATAAACATTGCAAGTATACTGCGTAGTAACACAGTAACATATGTAAGCACGTGATGACTATATTGATCTCAGTTAGTGAAAGTGAAGGTGACACGTCCATTCCGCAGAGGAACTATTCCTGAATTAGTCTCTTTAAAACACGACCTTTGGATGTAACAAAATTTCCAGAAGAAGGTTTTGTTAAGTTGATCAATTTATTGATTTATTTCATTTCTAACCAATGACTTATTTTCATAGGTAAATTAAACTTAGCAGGATTAAAATGTCTTCTATTGAAGACATATGAAGAGGCATATGGAACAAGATGTCGGTCAAACATGCAATTCCTTACGAAAATATTTTTACACTGACTTTAGAAATATATTTCTGATCAATATTGTATCTGTTAGATAGATGGATAGATGGATAGATAGATAGAACGTTAATTGTAGTAAGGCTTGGGTTGTTGGCTGTGAAATGTAAAAATACTATTAACACTTGTAGCAAGCCACATGCTACTTGAGATAAAACCATGACGAGAAAATAACGACGCAGAACTGTGCATGGAAGTGAAGACAATGTGTTTTAAGCAGGCTTGATGTTTACTTCTATGCTCAAAATCAATGTCACCGAACAAAGAAGTTGTCCTCTCGGCTATTTTATGAGACCATATTGGTTCAGTCATTTCGAAGACCAAAATACTGCACAAGTATACATTTGTGCGGAATTTCCAGGGAGAAGTTTCATAATTTATTTGTGTCCAGCTGCTTTCCATTGTCCATCGGCTTGTTTTTTGACGCCTCATCGATTATACACGAGGCGTTTTCTTTGTGTTGTGCAGCCCATATTTAGTTTCTTGTGGTCGTGAATTTGTCGACGTCCTCGAGGATGAGGTTAAACTCTTCCCCTAAGTTGGCGTTATCGTGGGGCACCTTGGATATATAGTTGAACATTGTGTTGAAGTTTTGTCCTGTTTCAAAGATGACTTTAGGCATACAGGGAGATCCGCCAGCAATGGAAACTCACCCCTTAGCCCAAGCCTTGATTTCAATAGTAACTGCAATAGGGTCGTCAATGATAGATGACAATATACCAACCCCTTTCACACCTGTACCCACAGACACAGCGGTATGTGCGGTGTCAGCATCATCAAGCACATTTCCCGAGAGACTGTACTTTTTCTAGATCGTTCTCCACTGTCTGGCATCACCATTAACGAAGTTTGTGCCTCACATATCTTTTTTCAGGAGATATGCATGTTGGATTACGCGAACGTCATAATTTATTTGTAAGCTCTTTGATATGAGTGGTTGACTGATCAGGACTGATCCTCTACACGCAGCTTGATATGAAAACTTAAATGATTAGAATGAGTACTAGCAACACTTAACATGACGAAAGAAAATGTCAATTCCCTTAGTATCTTTAACCAAACTACTATTTATCCATTGAAGTAACTATTGAACCTGAGATTTCTAAGGGAAGGTGGTATTACGTTTGCTTTGTTTTTTCTGCGATCTCAATCGCAATTATACCCAACTTTTTTCTAGATGGTTTATGGTGTTTTCCTATACAAGGTCAGTGCACAATATATATCCGCTGTGCATCCTCGTTCCACCCCAATTTGATCTGGTTAATGATATACCTGTTATGTTTCGGTATTTATTCTCTCATGAGATGCTCTAGTCATTATCAATACAATAAAATGTTTGAGCAGTCCCACCACATCTTCGTCTCTGTGTTATCGATGAGAGTTTGATTACTGGTTTGGCATTCGAATGTGTCTGCTCCGTACGAATGTTCATATCATCAGTAAGTTTCGTCCTTTCTTGGAGATGTGTAAAGGATAACTCTTCCAACGTATTATACCGGCCCAACACTGATACTTGGCCATCTATTGTCCAGATATACTGCATTACACCTCATTGTCATACTATTTCAGATTAAGCTTCATTTTTATTAATTTGATTCGTCTTAACTTATTCTAAAACTATGCGACATCCATAGACCTAATTCAATAATTAGAAATTTTTTTATACTGGCAAACAGTTTTGTTTAATTTCTTTTTCCTTTATTATACGATACAAGTATAATTGCTGTTGTTTATTTCAAATATTGATTAGCAAAAACATAATTCACCACGGAAAAAACTAAATAAGTTCTTATATGACCAAAAAAAAAAAAAAAACCAATGCATGGACATCTATATTTCCTTTCGGTTCCTTTCAGAGAATTAGTACTTATTAATAAGTACGTTGTTAATGAAATTGGTTACATCGACACTGTAACAGATCAAACTATAATAGAATTCACTCACATCGGAGACAGAATAATATAACTCGATCTCTTATTCTATCATCCTGAACATTGTAGAAATAAAACCCTTCAAGGTATTAGTATGAATAAACCAGTTCTCAAGACTGAAGAAAACGTCTCGGTGGTACTATCTGCAACTATATTGTGATATTGAGAATAACAGTTAAGGTAGCGTGAAATGCAATGGTTACGAACCGCATTTACATGGTCATCGATAGACGGCTGACTGCATTACGCAGAATAAACTCAATGAATAGAACAGGTAATTTGAAGTATTCTGGAACTGACAAAGTCGTCTACAGCATGGTCATTGTCTTCCTATCTAAAATATAATCCATAAATATTCAGTTTAGTAAATGATTGCCTTGTAGTGCATTCTTAAATATGGCGAAATCTTAATATATGCAGGAATTTGCAGGTAACGTCTTTCTGGAGTTGCACTTGATTCCAGTGTTTAGAAACAACTTCGCGATTGGGTAAGAGACATAAGAACTAGAGGAGAATAATTCTTATTGAAACATTTAGACCAATGGGTTTACCGATCTCGATCTCGATCGTCCCCAGTGTTCTTTTTCTCTGTTGTAAAAGCAGGAAACGTGTACGCTTTAGTGCATAAACGATCCATGCATTTGGGTACAGTGATGTTTGTATTTCTTTGTTTTTCCTTTTGCTTTGGGGATTCGAAGTCTAGGGCAAATATAATCCCGTCCCGTAAATAAAGTAACAGAAACAAAAATACATTGCATTGAGAATTACAACCTCTTCCTCCCGCAACTTGCTCTTTCTTATATCAGACAACATTGTACACAGGCACAGATCATATCCGTAGGTAGAAGTCCTCTAATAGCAACGCAAAAACGTACATGCATACAATCTTCAACTACCTTTAAGAAAACTGGTGACACTTGTAATATTCATTAATGGGCCTTTTAGAGAAATGTACTTAACCACGTTATGCTCAAATGGTGCGCGGCGATTGTCGCTTGGGGTTGTAAGTACCGCGTTGACAGAAACAGCATATGTTGCCAAGGTTAAAATGAATAGATAGTGTTATAAAACTCAGGATCAGTTGATATAT
>JAECUM010032162.1:0-19796 GCA_016617855.1 Megalonaias nervosa
TATATATATATATATATATATATATATATATATATATATATATATATTAACCTGATAAATGTATTTTTGATCCTACAGTGATTGAGCGATTGAATCAAATGTGTCTTGAACTGATTGGTTTGAAAATCTATAAACATGTGCCGAATTAGTAGCTCAAATTATGTACATACTGGTAGTTTAATTTTGCTTTTAGCCCTTTTATCACTAGCTACAATTTTGGAAAGTAAACTATCAGACTGCCGTGGCTAAATACTACTACTACTACTACAACTACTACTACTACTACTACTACTACTACTACTACTGATAATAATAATAATAATAATAATAATAATAATAATAATAATAACTGTGATAATAATATTGCCATTACTACTCATTTTACTACTACGAACATTACTAGTAAAAATACCACTACTATCAAATACCGTTGCTGCTACTATTACAAAAAACTGGTACAACAGCTGCCTTTGATAATTATCATAACCATGCTAATTATAGTCGTTAGAAGTGGTACTAATAATCGATGCATATCGTTATCATGATATTCCGTTTCTTTGATGCTTGGGTTGGCTGAAGTTAATTATCTATGATTCGTTGCAATACAATCATTGAAAACCGGACGCTGTATAAATAAAAGTGAGAAAATGGCACAACCCCTACAAGAAATAAGTTATCTCCATTTTTGTTACGAAAAGAACATTTTCTATAGCCAAAACAAAACCCAAAAGTAATCGTATCTAAACAAAGTGAGCAATGTGCAATGGTACGTCACTGCAGTGGCTTGTAATGTTCTTCTCCTTCGACGATGTAAGTATTGTAAACATGTATCAATACATGATAATTAGTTTCATTATTTTAAAAAAAAGATATTGAATAGTCAAAGTGGATTTATATACTTTTGATTTCACATATTCTACAACGTTATATGCCATTTTAACATAATTATACTCATTTCTGGGCTTAGGATTCGCAGCCTAATTAGTTAGATTAAGAAAATAAAAGCAAATAAATAAACCACACAACAAGGGAAGGATTTTTCATTTATCATTCTATATAATGTGGGACTAAATTTATGGATGGCTATTTTTGTTAATGATAACTCATAAATTTAATTGCCACTATTTGTCAGACATTCGTGGAGAGTTAAATATCGATCAGTGTTCTATTCTTTGATTAACATTATATGAAGGGTAGCTTAATCTCTGGCAATGTGTGTGTACGTTTGTGCATACGTTTTGCGTTTTGTGTGTGTGTGTGTGTGTGTGTGTGTGTGTGTGTGTGTGGGTGTGGGTGGGTGGGTGTGGGTGTGTGTGCGAGAGAGAATAAAATGGTTTGAAAGTTATTTACGTAATAGTGAAACAAGGCGTGGTTGTGCATGATACTTATTCACGGGAAATGATTATAAATCCTGGTGTGCTGCAAGGATCCCTGCTTGGGCCACTCTTGTTTCTAACCTATGTAAACGATATTGCCGATGATATGAGCTCTCTCACTCGTCTTTTTGCAGATGACTCATCTCTCCATTATTCATCCCCTTATTGTGCTGAAATAGATCTTGTCATGAATAATGACTTATTAATTAATTAATTAATGATCTAATAGAACTGCATGAATAATGACTTACTACTTAATTAATTAATGATCAAATAGAACTGCATAATTTTGGTCCAAGCAATGGATCTTACTCTTAATGACTTATTAATTAATTAATCAAATAGAACTGCATAATGACTTATTAAAACTGATAATATCGAATTTAAATATGTGGATTATGATCGACATCAAGAATTAAAATACTTTCATCAAATACCATATGGACTTGTCATATTGATAGCATTTTAAAAGCAGCATCTTGTCGAATAGTTAATCCACGATAACTAAAACAAAAATTAAGTAGGCAAATTTTATCAAAACTGTTTATAAATTATATCATGCTTATCATAAGCAGCAGGGAATAGACCACTTTTTGTAGAGCCTTTATTTTTGAAAAATAAGGGTTCCTGGTAGAACCAAAAAAGATTGTGTTTGAAACAAAGGGAGTACGAACAAAAACAATTGAATAGAGCCTTTATTTTTGAATCTAGGAACCAAAAAAAAAAAATCACGATTATCGCTTATATACATGTGGTCGCACCCTCCCTGCTGCTGTCGATTTAAAAAGATCGTTCATTACTATATCAATAATAATCGGTGAAGCTCATTCAGCAAGATTCGCTCGAGAGCGACTAGAAGCGATACAGAAATATCTTCCGCTTCATAATAGTGTTAAGCAAAAATTACAAGAGCGTCAACAAACACAAGAAGAATTTACAGAATCCGCAGAGCAATTATTTAAGCCTATAACGAAGACTACTGAAGGTATTCTTCCTGTGTTGAAAAAGACCTCTGAATCAACTGAGAAAATAGCGGATCGAACTAAAAAGAAAAAAAAACATTTACAAGAACTTCCGGAGAAAGTAGCTGCGGTTCAGCCAGCTCGAGAAATAGATCAAGCGGAAGGTGATGCTCAACAAGAACAAGAATCAGAAGCACGATCTAGGGTTACTTTGGCTGATAAATTTGTCGAGGATGTTGTTAATAATATCAGACAAGCCAAAAATATTAAACAATTAGCTGTGACTGCTGTGAAAGGTTATGATGATCGAAGACAATTTTAAAAACCTGAATACGCCGATGATCCTATAAGTCGCGAAACTTGGTACAAATGGATATTTCGCATATACCATAACGTTGATCAAGCTCGAAACAACGATCCAAGATAGATAGAATATATTCATTCAATAGATAAATATATTTCACTTATACAATTACCACCAGAACAACAACGAATATTAATGCAACAACAACAACCATCATCATCGCTATCGCCAAAACAGCGAATACAACGACGACAAGAAGACCTAGAACAACGAGCACAACAACGACGACAACAACTACAACAACAACTATCATTATCATCAACAAGACAACGACAACAACAACAATTATTATCACCACAACCACGAGAAGAATTATCTACTTCACCATCCAGGGATGAAGTATTTTATTCCCCAGGTCAATGTTTCCCAAATATCCTTGATATTATGTTAAGTTCCGCTAAAAGTGATACTGATATAGGTGCAACTGGAAGTGGTATTAATACTCGAGGAAGTGGCCTTGTTACTTGTCCCGGTAATATCCTTGCCGACGTAGCTAGATTAGAAATTGTAATCGGTGGAAAACGAGCTGATAATAATTCTCCTGAAATTATCAACGAAATCTCATCAATTTGTCAACGATTATTTACAGGTGGCATTATGGACGTTGGAGTATATCGGTCCCTCATTAATGAAATCGCCGATGATTATCACAGTGATTAAACAGTTAGGTATATTTACTATAATAAGATGATCATACATGTTGCTCAACGTGGACCAACTATGGTCAGGGTGGTAAATTCAAGATTATCTGTATACAAGACATTTTACGGAAATGGATTTGGTGATGTCATTCAGGATTTATTTAGAAGAATAGCCCCAAAAGCAATACCAATCGCAAAGCAACTAGGAATGAAAGCTATTGACGTTATTCGTGAGAAAGGTATTAGCGCTGCTGGTGACGTTGCTAGTAAAGCATTTTCTGCAATCAAGGATAGATTTTTACGATTAGTACGCAGACCACAAATAGTCCGACCCCCACCAGTAAAATTACCCAGCACTGTAGTGATGCCTGCAATTGTTAGTAAAATAATAAATCAAGCCGCAAATCAAAAACTAGCAGAATTAGCCGATGAAAAGGAAAAGAACATATCAGCAAGTCTGATGGCAGGAAGTGGTCTTCGTATTAGACGATGACCAATAACATAAATATGTTTAAACGTGTACCTGATCCAGCATTTGACATGGATGCCCCAGTTCTCAAGGATGAGTCTGTGCGTGATTATCAATATTATTCTTACGACGCACGACAGCCAAATCAGCGTGGACGAATCGAATTGCAAGTTCAAGATACAAGTAGATATTTCTTACCCGCTGCAGCATTCATCGAAGTAGAAGGTGAAATTTTAAAAACAGATAATACTGAATATGGAGCTGATATTAGAGTTGGTTTTGTTAATAATGGCATCATGGCGTTGTTCGACAGAGCCACGTACATGACCGACGGAAGAAATATTGGATCGATTCAAAAAGATGTTGAGGTTGCCACGACGATACTTGGCCTTGCAAGATACAGGGACGATTATACAAGATCAACTGGTCCATCAATGTTTGCCAAGGATACTTCTAATCATCCTGAATACAACGAGTAAAATAGGACGACCAAGAAACTTTGATAGAAATGCCGACGCGGACGTCGAAAACATGATTATTAATGTTGATCCAGATTTCAACTTAGGATTTAGATCACGTCGAGCAATGTTGCAGGGTGGAAGCAGAAGATTTTCTTGCGCGATTCCACTATCACATATTTTTGGATTCTGCAGACACGTTAGAAAAGTTATTTTCGGAGCCAAACATAAAATTGTGCTCGTACAAAAAGCAACCGACGATGATGCAATATGGCGACCCGCCGGTGATGCTGGTAAGGTAATTCTAACAAAGCTTTCATTGTGGATGCCAGTAATTACTCCAGCGATATCTGAAGAAGATCGGTTACTCACTTTCATGGGCAGCGGCGGTAAGTCGACACTATCATGGTTAACAACAACCACAGATGCTGTTCAAAGCACAATTAATGGTTTATTTACATGGCAGATAGCATCACAACAGGGTATCTTTGCTCCGCGACATATATTCGTTGCGGTTCAAGATGCTGCACGAGTAAATGATCAAACGCGTAGTACAATGATATTTGACAAACTCGGTGTTTCCGAGGTTTCATTAAGAATAAATGGACATCAAGAACCATCGGAGGATATTTTGTTGAATTTCGAGCAAAATCATGTGGCGCGTGCATATCATCCATTGATGTCGTTTATGGGGCGTGATCAAAATGTTGATACTGGTTTACAAATATCACAGCTAGATTTTACAACGCTGTACCCGATTTATTACTTTCCGCTGAAACATTTGGATTTGTTTAGACAGTCCGTCGTTGACATACATTTTCGATCTCGTGTGAAGAGAGGAGCTCTTGCTAATTACAGAGCAATCGCCGTTATACTCAGCGATAAAACAATGTTACTTGAAGGTTTTGGTGGTCGCATAAGAGTCATTGATGCTCCAGTAGAAAATATGCAAGCGTTAATTTAGAAGTCAGAAATATATCATAAATGCCATATCATCACGTCAGTGTCAGTCCGACTCCTAGTCAGATTAAAACACTTCAGTCAGCATCAGCGAAGCGATGTGGAGCAAAAATATCATTAAAACAAGAACAAATCGCAGGTGGTCAAAATAAATTATCTCTAACAGAATGTCAGTTCAAGCATTTCAATGAAGCTAAGCAATCAAAGAAAGGTATACGAGAAAATCTTTCTGCGGGTGCTATCAGCGACATCGTTAAGACTGGTGGTATATTTCCACTTCTTGCAGCTATCCCAGCGTTAGTAGCTGCTGCCGCTCCAGCTGTTGCAAAAGCTGCTGCGTTTGGTGCAGTTGGGACAGCTGCTGCAATGGCGCTGAAGAAAGCAACTGGACAAGGATTAAAAAAAGGAAACGAAGAGGTCACGGTCTGAGACTTCCAGGAACTCGATACGGGAAAGGATTAAAAATTCCAGGGACTCGCTGATTTTCCCGATGTCTAACTTTGATTTACTCGATGCTGCTAAGCACTAAATATAAAGAATTTCAGAGGTGTTTTTATGCGTGATCAATTACCGAAAACTCCAAATCTGATTGAAACCGGTATTATTAATCTCGATAAAAGCTCTGGTCGTGGCACTCACTGGGTTGCATATTCAATTGATCTACGTGGAATTATTTGTTTTGATTCGTATAGGTTGGCGCCACCAAAAAGAATTTTTAAAATATATCGACAGACTTCAAAATATTCCAGTCTGGTGTTCAACGCTATCAACACTAAAAATAACCGACCCGCCGATATGTGGCCGTGAAGCACTTGCAGTACTTGATGCTGTATCAAGATAAAAAAAAAACCCACCCCATAATGCTGTACACGAATATACGAGTTCTGTTTTAAACAATCACTAATCATATAATGGTAGATATTTACGGAAGATCAGCTAAAACCCGAACAACGTTCGGAACCCAAAAGCACCAGATGAAGATTTACTCAAGCGAGTAACAAGGCAGATCAATGATGAATTATCTGAACTTCCCAATCTTGCCAACGTTGATCCAAACGAACTCGTTATATTTCAAAACCGTGAAAGAAAATTGAAGACGAGTAATATTTCAATCAACGATATTATTATTCGTAATCGATTATCGCGAGAAGGTCTTATTGCTGTAAATGACAGAGAGGGAAAACTTGTTCCTAGTGGTATTACTGCAGTGTCGATCAATGATAGGTTGTCAACATTCGGTGATACCATGCACGGCGCTCTCAACATGAATAATAATAAAATTACCAACGTGGGAGAACCAACAGATAATCTCGATACTGCAACGAAGAAATATGTCGAGGATAAGGAAATTCTAGTAACAACTTCGTTAGCGACAATTAACGATGGAATGACCACACTCAAAACTGACTTTGCTAATCAAGTGCAACGGTTTCTGAATTTCCGCAGAAACGTAAACAGAACCATTAATGAACTTTTTGGAAGTCCACCAACCGTTGACATAAATCTCACCGATATAAATACGAAAATCAACGATAATGGCAGTAGAATTCCTAATATCGTCAACAAAACTAATCTCGTTAAAATTCCACACAAACAAATTAACAATATCGTGTACACAGTATCATCAGGTTCGTCAACATGGACACAGCAAAATAGCACTATCAAACATACCGCGGAGGTCACTGGTGTGTAAAGACTGTCCGTATTTAGTTCTGCAAAATTTAGGATATTTACTATATTTCCATCGCGTCATTCAATCGATGATTTTTTTCTGGAATTGTGTCTATTATATTAAATAAAGATAACGAAGAAATATTTATACTGCAACCATCCGATAAAAAAATAACCACAGCGTCTTACTGGTGGTGTCTGGAATTTATCGCCGAAACACCTCAATTAATTACCTGATATAGTATAATGATTGACCTTCAGCGATATAGATGCAATCAAGTATGTGCGTGGCAAACTAAACTAAAAAATATCATCGACGATTATACAATAAAAGTGAAAAAATATCGAATACGCGTGGTTGTCGTTGACATAGTTGTCTATTCAGTTTCTGCGCTCATTGCTGGAACCGGTGTAATATTGTCAACGTTGACAGCGTCAATGCCGATCGTTGTAACGATTATTGTTTCATCCGCAACAACTATCGCGGGTATTAATAATATCATTGCAAAGAAAATAGATACATGCACGAACACAAAATTACACGAGTATATGGTAAAATTACATACAGCAACAACAGCATATTCCAAACTATCATCGCTGATCTCGTCGTTGTTCAACGATGGCAGAATATCCGATGAAGAATTCAGCTTGATAGTAAAAATCTACAATGAAGTATTTGACGACGGTGACAAAGTCACTGTTGAATAAATCAGGGATTAAGAATAATGATAGTATAATAATGACAACGTCCTTGACTGAGTCAAGGAAATTACTACAACAGATCGTCACTAATACTGCTCCGGTAAAAACCACAATGATATCAGCAAGTTCAACTAATCCTGAATTTAGTATTAATTTTCCAACTGCAAAACCAGTCTCAGAAATAGCATTAGAGCAATTACGGGTTTATTATAGTTCGCCAAATATTAGATCAAAATCATTTTGTGGACTTCAACTGAATAATTCATTAGTATTCGCGAATAAAAATAAACCCAATGGAACTCCTGATTGGTAAGTAGTCAGTATTCCAACGGGCAGTTATCAAATAGAACAAATCAACGAAGACTTCCAGCGCAGAATTAAATCCATTACAGGAAAAGAATCAAAGATAGCTATTACCGTCCACGAACCAACGTTATCTGGGGCCATCGAAGTAAATTCTCAAGATTACGTTGTGGATATTTATCAGTCTTCCATAATGTCAGTGCTAGGATGACCCGAGATTCAACCGGTTTATACAGGTCCACCAGAACCGAACAAAAATGAATTTCTTACGACGGAACAAAAATTTATAAAACCACCAAATTATTATGATAATGATATTTCTGATCGTCATAATACTCTTGGGTGGTTAAATGGTCCATATTTTGATACTGACATAGATGGAACAAAAATGCCTAGTTATCCTCTTTGGATAACTGATATTCGTGACCCAGTAACAGGAGAATATGTACAAAAAGAGTTCTTTTATGAAAAACCGATTAGCAATTATGGTAATTTTATTAATCTTCAATACGATAATAAAATTAATGATTTAAAGAATATTTTTTATCATTATCACAAATTTACGATGAAGATATAAAACAAAATATTATTGAAATAATACAACATTTAAATAAGGTTGAATCAGATATGCATACCGTTAATAGATCCATTATCTTAAGAATACTTGGTCTTGAACGGACCTCACGAAAAATTGTTCTTGATCATTTTAAAATAACCATAGAAGAATTACCAACGTTTGTGATACCAAAACTAGATGCGAGTAAATTAAAAAAGAAACTCATTGATGTTATTAATAATTATTTTCCCAAAATCCTCGAATCATGGAGAAAGGTAGCCCCACCAGCAGGTATTCTCAGATACAATAATAATCCACACAGTGAAGGTCGTCATGTTTCACCGGGTATCGTTAATATCACATCAACGATCGCGGTCAATCTAGTATGTGATGTCATCGATGGCAGTTACCAAGCTGACGCTGAAAAATCCAACCAAGCTCAACAGGATACGTTTTATATTCATTTACTCCTCATGTTCCACCGGGATATTTGATTGTATCAGAACCAATTAATTCCGTTTATTCAAGATGTCATAGTCCGTGGTTATCTCGATTAAATTTTAAATTAACTGATCAACAGGGACATTACTCGACCTTAGATCGGAAATTTTAAGTATTAATTTGTGTGAGAAATCATCATTGTATCCCTGAATCATCAAGAAGCAGCAACAAAAAATATAATCAGGGATAAAATAAATACTTTTTTTAAATTCTCCCAGGGATTCTGCTTAGCCATTACCATAGTCACTAATCCAGTATTATCTTCACTGTCACTGTTGCTTTCACTAGTAACAACCTTTTCAGATTCTGTCATTGACATAATCTTTCGCAGTTGCATTACACGACTATTCACTAGTTTTCTCGTTTCGTATTCGCGAGATAATTCTAGTCTTATTTTTTCAATAGCATTTGCGAGTGAAATAAATTCTTTAACTTGCGTATCATCAACCTTTGTTAAAGATTCTATCATCGATCAATAAATTAATTTCATAAATCTATAATCGGATGGTAGTGTATATCTGTTTTCAGTTTTCGTTCTTGCAATAATTCAAAATCACACATGAATTTTTGAGGATCAAGTTCATCAGAGACTTTTATACCATCATGTTGTAGTTGCTCAATTGCATCAATAACAGCGTTGATGTTTTCATGATTCATTATATAAAAGTCGTTTGTTTAAATAAATGTATTTTTCTGAATTAATTTATTTCTGAATTCATTTTTCTGAATTAATTTCATAATTTTGATGGGGTAATTACACGACTGAAGTTGAAGAAATCTAGCAAAATTTAATAATTCGATGGGGTAATTACAGGACCGAAATTGAGGAATTCTGATCAAACTCATTGATTTTGATGGGGTATTTGCACGACTAAATTAAGAAATCTCAACAAATTTCACTGATTTTCAGTTTTTCATAAAAAAATAAAATAATTTCAGAAATATATTATAAATAAAATAATTTTATGAAATATTCCGTAAATTTTAGAAATTACAGAAAATCTGAGTAAATTTATTGATTTTGACGGGGTATTTGCACGACTAAGCAAAGAAATTTTAACAAATTTCATTAATTTTGATGGGGTAATTGCACGACCGAAATTGAAGAAATCTAGCAAAATTTAGTAATTTTGATCGGGTAGTTGCACGACTAAATATAAAAATCTCAGTGAATTCATGATTTTTCTGAATAAATATATTTCCGATAATTTCAGAAGACAAGAATAAAAAAAAATAATTAATTTATAAAAACTACATAATGCATGGATTATTCTTTCTTGTGTATTCTCGCTCTAAATTTTTCTTGCAATCGTCGGGGCGTACGTTTATCACGTGAGACAGGCATGACGGAACATAATCGCTGTGAAAATCCTCTTCCGTAAATTCTATCAATGAATTCTACGTAAGTAACACCATCTCTTTCAGTAATCTTGACTTTAGTCCACGGAGGTAATTTATCAGCAATACAGATTTTATCTCTGTCGTAAATAATTGAATTCGTATCCATTATTATTAATTATGTATTTTTAATTGTTAGTAGCATGTCTAAATTTGATCTTCTGATTGAATTTTTTCGAAAATGCTGATTTAGTTATATTATCTACAACACGTTGTACTGAAGGCATGACAATATCAAAATACTTACCAGCCGAAGTCATCGATGGGAAGATTATTTCTTCACCTGTGTCTGTGTTTGTGGATATAACTTATCTTGGATATTTATTATTATAACCGGTTCTCTCTGATTTACAATTCTGACTGTGTAACAACACGCAAATTATTTAAAGAATTATCTATAAAGGGTCTGAATTGATGTGATCGATTACAAATCCTTCTTTGATTATCCCGTAAAAACACTCGTAGATGAATCTATGTGAGAGATAATTTTTATCTTTTCTAACACGAAAAATGAGGTAACCAGTACCATTGTCAGTACCAACTGGTTTTTTTCGTTGACAGTTTCTGATTATACCACTACGAGATGCCTCGTAATTCTTAATGATGGGATGTCTCACAAACTCATTCTCCTCCATTTATATATAATATCATTCTTCTAAATGATTATTCTGAAATCTAACCAAATAATCCTCTATAGTTTTAAGCGGAGATGCCGATGGTCCATATTTCTCATTGTAATACCGCTTAATCTCTCTATATTTTTATCGCCACATTGCACGCATAATTGAGTTTTTCCTCTGACTCCAACACCGCATCGAACGCAAGGTTTTGGTCCCGTGTTTCCTCTACGAAAATGCTGCATGTGGTATCCGCAGAATTCTTGCAGCGAAATGAAAACCCGATCATTAACCAGTTGCATTTATTATTTGTTTGTATCATTATATTATGACCAAAAAATCTAATTCAATACATCCTGTCTTAATTATTATAATGGAGGAATTTAACAGATTGTCTGTAATCGAACCCTCTAGAGCAAGATTTGATCTTGATAAATTACCAAACTTCAAATCTAAATACTCAATGCAAGACCTAGCTTTGATGAATGATGATATAACCGATCGTATTCGTGAAGCTAAGAAGGAATTTCGGGATGATGGTGCTACTCATACTTGGTCGACATTTAGAATCAGAGATACCGTCGACACAAGAATAAATGACGAACGAGGAAGAAGTATTATCAGTTACCTTGATAATCAGCGATACATTATTCTGATCAAATTTATTGTGCAGACGGATGATGATATTTGGATTATCCGTGATAAACATGAACCTGTCACACTAACACAATCAGGACAAACTGTTATATTGGATAAAAAAATCCAAGCCAGGTATATTAACTGGTATTGATAAACTGTATTATGAACGAGCATATCCTATAACCGCAGTTGTTTATGTGATATATCGGTTAAATGATAAACCCAGCGGTGAAAATCTTAAACCGATGAAATTATCAAGATTATATTGTATCGCTGAGCGAGTTATGGAAAACTTAAAAAAGCAATACGTGGAAATGGTTAACAGATATACGACGTAAAAAAATAAATACATGGGCAGAAACAGTTAAGAATACTGGAGCATCTATCAAAGACGTCGCTGAACTAGGAAAAAAATTAAAATTTCCAATAACAGTAAGAACACTAACCGGAGAGATTTTATATGCGTCAAAATACACATCAAGAGGAGCTCCAATAAGAATCATTGATCATAATGCACATGCATGGACTAATGCCGTAACAATATTTCCACCAGATAGAATAGTTAAATTTTATGACGATTATATATTCGATGCTATCAGAAAAATCAGGAAGAATGATCCTGTATCTGTTTGGTTGTTTCAGAGTTCAGAATCCGTGAATTATGATCAATTTGTAAAACCTAATGGAGAGATTTACCGTAAAGAATCTCTCCATGAAGAAATGAAGAATCTTGCATTGAAATATAATTCTGATGATGTTGAAGTTGAACGATTATTGAATAATTGTTTCACAGTTCCATCAGTTGCTGCTCACTTCGCTCAGGAGAAAAATTCATGGAAGCCAACAGGATCAGAATTCCTCGTGGATATTCAGCATAGTTGTGTCGAATACGGACACGTTGGATTATGGAATACCAAATACTATCATCGTAAAGTTATAGTGGTTCATATGGTTGCGTGTTATCCTGGGAGTGTTCTTGGATACGGAGACTGTTCTGAATATTTCAAAAGATTCGGACATCCAACACATGAAATGACGAGAGTTGCGATAAATGGACCATTACGTAATTTTGATTTAACTGGATTCGCTTGTGTAAAATCATTTAAGTTTTGTAATAAGCTTCATCTTATTGTCTATACGTGGTTTGGGAGACATTTCTCAGAAAAATACTGGGCTCCAATAGTTTTATTACGATACATGATCGATGCTGAAATCTTAATACCATTACAAGTAAGTGAAGCCATTGTATCATATCATCCGCAGAAACAAGTTTGGTTACCACAACAGAAGAAATATTTCCCGAATGAAGAATGGGATAAAATTGATTATGAAAATAAAGTTGCAAAAGATCTCGGTAGAAAAATAATTGGTAAATTTACTCAAGGTAGTTCGTATGATCATAAAAGACACTGCGCGAGATTAATCATGGATGATGCTGAATTACATTTTATAATTACTGATACAACGGAGAAGAATGCATTTATAAGTCGGAGTAATGCCTATTTATCAGACGGAACTAAATTAGGTACAATCGTGAGTTATATCGATGGTGAGTCACCGCAATTTACCCAGTTAAGATCATATATGCTCGCTTACGTTTCTATAAATTTGTTATCGATGATAAATAAATTTTCTGATTACGCCGTTAGAGTTGCTACGGATTCGTTTTATATAAATAGCGCGTACATGGATTTAGTAAAACCATTACTCGGTAGTAATGAATGGGGATCATGGAAAATAAAACACGAAAGCATACTCGATTATTCTGAATCAGCAGACGTTGATATCAAAGAAATATATTACGGTAATGACAATCAAATACCAGTATCAACAGCACCATCTGTATTTGATCCCGTGGCCAGACATAAAACCATCTATCTCAATGGACCTGGAGGTTCTGGTACAACAATACCTGCCATTGAATTATTTCATCAGAGTTCAGATATGATAGTTTTGACACCTACAAACAGACAAGCAAGAGATGGTATGGAGATACGTGGACACCTGAGAGAATGGGTGAGAAATATATTCCCAAAATCATCATCTGGGATGAGATTTGTAGGGTGCCGTTAGAAACACTAAGAATATTTCTTAATTGGTTATTAGCGAAAAATACTACGGTAATTATGTGCGGCGATCATGGTCAACCACCACCTTTCGTCAGTCAATCTCCACATGAGTGGTTAAAATCATTTGTGGATTATTATGAAGAAATAAATGATGATTATAGAGCTATTGATGAACCTCTGAGAGAATTTAAAAGATTAATCAGACTACAACCAGATAAGATTTAATGTGAAATAGCGCGTGAAATAATTCCAGAAACTCTCATCGATGATTTCTGGAATCTGTGGACACCAAATGATTTAATAGTTGCTAGTAGAAAAATAATTCGTGATGAATTACAGGAGAAATTATTTATGCTGCACAAAGAAAAATTCTCAAATCTACTTGTGCCATTGTGTTATCGCCCAGCAGATACTCGACGACAAAATGTCGATATTGAAATTCCAGGATCAGATGAGAAACAAAACCTTGTGTTAAATGAGATTATTTTAGTTGAAGTTGATGTTGTTGAAAACGAGTTGAGTATGAATAACTCACCGTGGAAATTGGGATATGCCATAACGATTCACTCATCACAAGGATTAACTATTACTGATACAAATATCTGGATTGTCGATGACAGAATCGAATGGTCAAATTTAGTCTATCTCACAGTATCTAGAGTCAGGAGAATATCTCAACTGCATAGAGTTGTCATAGATTCCACAGAAAGTAATAATCAAACTGTTAGTGGTGAAGTAATAAGAAAAAAATTATCCAGGTGTAAACGATGTGATAAAAAAAAATAATCGTGATTTTGATATCGATGTTGAATTTATTATGACGCTAAAACAACAACAGAATAATTGTTGTGTAATTTGTAATTGTCACATGTTGTGGAAGTATTCGAGTAATAATCCAAAACAATTTACCGTGGATAGAATTAATAGTGATCTTGGTCATACATGTGGTAATGTCATATTGACATGACTTGAATGCAATCGACGTCGGGGTTCCAATTTACAGAAGTGAACGCGGTGGTAATTGTGTGTCTTCAGGAATTACTTGTAATTGTTCACGTACAAATCCACGCTGAGGAGCAGTTGAATCTAGTTTGTAGATTGCAGGTCTACCCATGGATCTAACCGTGCTAGAAATTTCATGTGTAGTCACACTCTAGATAGGATCAGTTGCTCTTTTTTTACCTCCTTCGAGTTCACGAGGTTCATATAGATATCTTACAATCACATTACCTAACACTGGTTGAGACTGTATGATTTTGTTCCAAGGTATTATATATTTTTCCGTAATTGCATTAATAGGTTTCATAGAAGTTGCACGAGTAATTTCATTATCTAACGCAGCTATTACACTCGGTAATCGTGCAACCCATTCACGAGATCTCTTGTCGCTCTGAATTATTACTGATATCCAAATAACCGCTCAGCGAGTGTTCGATTAAATCGTTCAACTATTGCCTGATCACGATGAATTGCGGTGTGTCCTCGTCTGATTTTGACATTATGTTGCTTCATCAGCGATGATACTTCACCGAGAAATTCTTTGCCAGGATCAACCTGTAATAATTGTGGCCATCGTAATGGTCCTCGTTGATAAATTCGTTTAAACGCAGATGCAACTTCAAATGTTGTTTTTGTTGATAATGGTTCTGCTTCTTTATATCTACTTGCAACGTCAACGACAATCAACGCGTATTTGTATGTGCGTGATTGACGTCCACGTGTTTTAATGGTATCATGTGGCAAAAACAAAATATCTTCTTGATGAACCTCATTGGAAACGCTGACATCAAAATACGCGTACTGAATTTTTTTAGGTGGACGTAGATAGATTTGCCATATTGCCTGTCGTGCTAACCACGCTGCAGCAACAGCACGTGAGACTTTTGCTGCTTCAGCAAATTTCCTAATCGCTGCTCTGCCCTTCCAATATCCTCTTGGGCTATAATAAACAGATTCCATTATAACCCCTAGCATTATTTTACCTTTCATAGCAGATTTTACTAGAAAACTAGCGAGTTTTTCTCTGAGAGATTTATCAGGTATAGAATTTAACGCATGAATCAACTTCACATCTGCGAAATGTCGTTGTTGTAAATCCTTGCTTTTATACGCAACATCATGAACATGATACGCTTGATCAATCTTATTTATTGGATACTCTCCTGGTATTGGTTGATCTTGATCATCAAGTCGGATATCAAGTCGAGTTCCAGGACCACAATAATTGTATCCGGGTAGATGTTTTTCCCCAGGATACTTCGCCCACGGAACCCCTGGTAATTTTCCCAACGAAGCAGCGATATCACCTCCTGTCTTTGTGCTAGACGAAATAAATTTGTATCTTTTTTTACCACAATTTTCACACTTACCTGCAAGTACACGCCTTTTGTTTTTTGTTATTGTTGGTGTTAAACCAATGGTGGGGGTGGTTGCCTTGCATCGAACATAATATAAATACATGCTATTTATTATCATGGATATAATTGACTTTTCAGCGACACGAAAACAAGAACCAGTCAAGCATCACCCAGCATTACCAAATTCTATTAGGGCAATCATAATAGGTCCATCTGGATCAGGCAAAACACAATTATTGCTTAATTTGATAATGATATGGCTCAAGTGGGATAAGTTATATTTAGTAGCTCCATCCGTAGATGATCAAAGATGTTATGAAGTACTTAAGGATTTTAATGAAAATGCAAAGTCGTTTAATGAAAACGGCGACGGTATTATTGATTTTATTACCGATATTGATGAAGCCCCCTCCGTAGATGACCTTGACGGATTTATTAACAATCTTGTAGGATACGATGACGTGATGCTGGATAAACAATCAATTTCCTGCCCCGATATTTTCCAGAGTCAGACATAAAAACACAGACGTGATTTATGTTAACCAGCGGTATAAACAAATTCCAAAAGTGATCCGAGATAACTGTAATATTTTAGTTGTGTTTAATGGAGTCGATACACATACGCTGCGAAATATTCATCAAACTTGGTGTTCAGGGGATATGGACATGATTAAATTTAAAAATTTCTTTTCAAAAGCACACGGTACTCCACACGGATTTATCACAATAAATTTACATGATCCTAGGTCGAGGTATCGTATAGGTATCGATAAAATTTTTTGTCCTTGATGCTATCAGCGGTCAAATAACTCTGTCAGGTAAACGATAGATTAATTAAGCAGTTATTTCCCTTGTATAGCGTAACCTATATGTCATACTCCTGAAAAATGGTGTACACAGCTCTGTAGTAGGAGGAAGGAACTAAAATATATACAATCTTCAGAATCAAACATAGACTGTTCTACATGTGTTTTTAATTGTTTAGTGGATCGGTACAGTCATTATGTATTATTATATGATATGTACCGATCCACTAAAAATAAATAGAAGTATTACTATCAACGATAGGGGTTTCAAATTGTCAAAATAACCGTTCTACATGTTGTATCTCTGTTTGGCAAATCCCGTTATAATGAACCGGTATTGAATGAATACACACGGCTATAATCAATCGGCCCGCAGCAGACTACAGAAAGCAAAATCCAAAGTAATTTAAGCCGTTGTATCGATCCAGTGCATTTACTAACACAGTTCTGGCTAGCTTGAGAATATTTTAACGCTTGATTTTATCAAGGCAGAAATAACAGTGTGGATTTTCGCGTTATATTTTTATTTTTATTCAGAAAATGAAGTATATACTAATCACAGAAGCTACAGTATCGCCGTTGACAGAGTCCGTGACTATGTCACGGGGCTAGGTAACTATATGATTATTTTTTAAACGTATATTTATAACTGGAGCTCATGGTCCAGTGGTAACGCTTCTGACTCTCATACTGAAGGTCTTGAGTTCGATTCCCCATGACTGACACTGTCGGTGGTTTGGCCCTGGGATGCGAATTTTTCTAATATAATTGGGGAAGTTCCCCTGTGTACACCTCCTCTCGCCACGTCAAACAACGTGGTGAGTGTGTTTTGCACTCGCCCGGGGTTTGATTTGGGGGGGGGGGGGTGTACATGAAAAATTGGAACTTCCCCAAAAATAAACAACAGGATGATGTGAACTCGTGACCTTGTGACCTCACTGAAGGGTACCCCAAACAAGGACATTCAGAAGGAATGTCACCAGACAAAGAAACCTCGTAAGGTGCCTGTGGGTCATAAGAAAGACCTTAACCATGAAGAATTCCTGTGCGCTAAATGAAAAGTCCTTAAACCCCAACCCTTAACAAGGACTCTTCTTTACCTTACGGTAAAAGCTTTACTGGTCAATGAAGGGACCCCGTGGAATGGTAGTCTGATCGTCATAGCTGCTGTTTATTTTTACTTTAAAAATACAGGATACTTTAACGTCGATAAATCATTGGTTTTAAATCGACAGCAGCAGGGAGTGTGCGACCACATGTATATAATCGTGATTTTGTTTTGGTTCCTATATTCAAAAATAAAGACTCTATGGAATTGTTTTTGTTCGTACTCTTTGTTTCAAACACAATCTTTATTGGTTCTCGCAGGAACCCTTATTTTTCAAAAATAAAGGCTCTACAAAAAGTGATCTGTTCAACCTCACTGCTGCTTCTTGGAATATGTCAGTGAAGTCAGGAACAGATGCTCTTGATCTATTAAGAAATATTGTAAAAACTAAAGCTCGAAGCGGTAAGAATTTTTTCGGGGCACGATGTCAGTAGTAGGTACTACTACTATCTAAATTACTAACACTCTACAAACAATAAAATGTACAAAACTCCAGACTATATCTTTGAATTACTCCCTCCTGTGTCCGAACAAACAAATTATAACCTTCGACGTTCAAACAATAGGGTAATTTGCAGTTTCAGGCTACATTCTACCAAATCGTCTTTTATACCTGCAACAGTATCTTTGTGGAACAATCTCGAACAGGATACTCAATGTAATATGTCTTACAATGCTTCGAAAAATGTTTATGCCCACAAATTGTATCTAGCAAAATGACAAGTTTTATTACTCAAACATTTGATATTATCGTTGCCAGATTACGACATAATGTAAGTTCATTAAAAGTTAATTTTTACCGTATTCAAATTGCTGATACTCCTTTATGTTCATGCGATGGGATCGAAACCACCATGCAATTTTCTTTCAATGTCATATGCAGCTATAAGCTAAGATTTACTGCTTTTGGGGAAAGGGTGACGAAAATGAAAAATATAAAATTTTGAATAAATTACTGGACGATTTCAATAACTTACTCAAACAGGTGATCTCTCTCTCTCTCTCTCTCTCTCTCTCTCTCTCTCTCTCTCTCTCTCTCTCTCTCTCTCTCTCTCCAATTATTTTTCATTATTATGTTGTCATGTTGAATATGTTGCAGTGCTTGTGTCGTGTAGGGAGAGGGCTAATTTAAGTTGTTAGAACTTGTGCCCAATCCCACTGTATCCTGTTGTGACACTAAAATATGTTTAAAACAAAGGTAGAGAGATTTGTTATGAGGATATATATTAATTTCTTCAAACACTCTTCTCTGTAATAAAGATAGTATACCCTAAAATTAAGTACACAAAAAATTTGAAATAAGATAGAAAGTTTATTCTGTTGGAGAGAGCCTCTGTTATTATAATCATGTTAGTTCCAGAATTGAACTTAATTGATTTGCGTCCTATTCCAATCGTGTTCGATATTTGGGGAGCGACTAAACACTACCGGACACCAAAAACTCCTGAAAACATCCCAAACCACCTCAAGTTATGTTTTACGGTTGAAATTCTTTCCTCAAATGAACAAAAATCATTTAATTTAATATTAAATATCCAAAATTGAAAATTGAAATTCCAAGGAATGTTTTTTATCTGAATACGTAGTCACGAACAGGACGATACGGTTATCGTTCGTGCATCTGATTCTAAGTACTGAACAAGAGCGTTTTGTTACATATGGATAAATGAATACCAGATGCACTATAAAGTTAAAGAATGCTTAATTGTTTTTCATTTACAGTATATCAGTGTCACGGTGATAATTTTGAACTTTTCCGCTCGGGCAAAGCAAATGATATACATATTTTTATACTGATTAATTCAATTTGTACAGTTTTAATCTTCTAGAATACTTGCA
>JAECUM010032163.1:0-22434 GCA_016617855.1 Megalonaias nervosa
TCATGGTCGTCTTCGAGACCGAAGGACGAACATCATCATCATATTGCTTAACATTACATGACCGTTTGTAGCCAGTGTGGATCAGCATAATTTGTAACAGAATATGATATCTTCAACATGGTTGTAACAGTAGTAATAGTAAATGAGCTGTTTCTATCTAAGAGACCCCCTTACCCCGACAAAACATATTTTGTCAGAAATATGCTAGAAAGCCTTATCATGTGAAAGTCATTATTTTGAGCTGATAAAATGCCAACGTAGAAGCTTTTTGGAGGGGGAAGGGGGTCTCTGAGATAGAAACCTCATTTACTATTACTTATAAGAATGTATGCTTGAGGATGACATCTACATATGTCTGAGCAGACCGCACCGCAGGCTAAGTGGTTGTAGAGTTAACATTGGAATGACACTGGGGCGTGGGGAGGGGAGCATAAGGAAAGTTCTGTGTTTAAAAGGGACTGTGAATTCTGGGAGTAAGATTATGGAGACAGTGGGAATTTAACATGATACCGCCATTTTGCGTGGGGTGTTAAAGGCAAGGAGAAATGCAATGTTGAAAATAGTTAACTCAATGGGTCAGTGTAGAGACAATGGGAATTTAACTTTAGACAGCTATTTGGGTGATTTTATTGGGACAAATGGACGTGTAATGTTAAAAATATCCACATTAATGGTCGCTAAGGTCTCTAACGGAATTTAACATTAAGGCTATAACGGTTTGTGATCCTATGGCCTCTAGCGGAAATAGAACTCAATGGGGTTCTGATCTCCAACAGCAAATGTAATGTTAAAACTGCATCTACTAACACCTAGTGATCTATTAATTAATATCCACATTTATAACCAACACGCCGTTTGGAGTGACCAACGTCCATTTACTGACCACACTGGGTGAAATATCAAAGAAAGAATATAAAATAGAATTTGAATCCCTGATAAATAAAACTAACCTCCATTTCCACTCTATCAACTCGTTATGATCCTATTGTAAACAAAATAAAACCTCTATTCCCCTACTTCTAACTTCTCTACCATCCTATTTAAAACAAAACTACTATCCCCTACTATCCTTATAACCTCTATAACCAGCGCCGGATTACCAAATAGGCAGAGTAGGCACCGGCCTATGGCACCCACGCTTTTTAGGGGCCCCGCGACAACGGATCAAAATAATATTGAATTGATTTGATCTTGACGTATTAGGAAATAATTTGCGAGGGGAGCCCCGAGATTTAGACTGCCTAGGGGCCTCCACAGGGTTTAAATCCGGCACTGCCTATAACTCTTACCAATAAAGTCTAAGAAGAAAAAAAGATTAGTTAATATACACAAACCCGCAAAAGATAATTATATATTATCATGCATGGAGTTAAAGAAGAGACAAAGGGGAGAGATATTCATACATACGCAAACAAACATATATACTATCATACACAAAACAGAGCAGCCTTCTATATACATTAAACATGACTGACAGTAGAGACAAATCACAAGTACTTAAATAAAGGAAATTTCAGAATTTTTGTAATAAAGTTTTTTTTTCGTTTTTATCAACTTACTGGCAAGAGGGAGGTAGCTAAAAATTCATTTGTGAAGTGAGTAAGATTGGATTTCTTCAGCAGTTTGGTACAAAAATGTAAATCTAGATTTAGTATACTGACTGACATTACCCAACTTTGTTCACTTGTTATAAATATTGGTTTTTGTCTTTCGTACGATAAATGGAATGTTATCGTGCTTTTTGGGACCTATTGAAACACTTGCAGTAAGTTGTGTTTAAAAGATAGTGTCAAGTAAGACAAATTTTCATTCATCAGTTTGTCTCGGGTTTATTTGTTGCAAATATTACGACTTTGCCCTACTGGACTGATTGACTTCACCTTACCCAATGGGCAGAGCGATAGAGTGAAACTATTGCTGTTGAGACCAGAGTGTTTTTGCTACATACTCCAGCTTGAAGCAGAACTTGACCTGAAGCTAAGATATCTTGTAAGGTTGCAACATTGTTATGTTCAAGTTTGAAAACGGCAAAACTAAAGTAACTATCGAAAATTAGTTCTCTCACTAAAACATTATCTATGCAAACACGGGCAACAAGTTGTGTTCAAAATTATTCATTGTCAAGTCAGACAACATTTCATTTATCAGTTATTTTTGCCAAACTACACTGACTGACCCCGGATTATCTTTTCTTAGAGGTTACTTTTCTTTGACATCTTGGACATTCTGTAGCCCAGTATACTGAGGTTTTTCTCGAAAGGAGTAGTCAAAAGTCTTGCTGAGGTGTATTTTTGACTCTAGAAATCTCTGCTGAAACGTGAACCTGTTGTGGCTCTTTCACTTTAACAGGTCCATTGTAAAATTTGAATAACTTTTATCCTCTAACGTAGGGTACTATTACATGTTGAGACAAAGGGGTATTCTAGGCAAATCTAACTCAAATACGTTGTGAAACATGTATACCATTTTAATGGGAAACGATAATCAATCCGATGACGACGTTCTGTGTTACTTCATACTGTAAAAGATCTTTTGACAGATGTTCACATTATCAATAACAAGAAGAAACGACTGATCCACATCCAATACTGTCCTCTTCCTCCTCCTCCTCGATACTGTCTGAGGAAAATTCATACAAGAAAGAAAATGATTTAGAGGCCCTTGATGAATGTTTCTCGCATTTGAATCGCTAACAAAGTGATTTCCAGTATTTAATGAGGTTCCATCGTTTTTTGACGCGAAATCTTGCTCTAGACTGCCTTCAAGTCTTCTTTAAGCGTCAAAAGTTTACCACTTGACTGGAACGATAACTCAGTGTCGGTCCTTTAAGTGTACATTTGGTTTGAAGTTTTCCTTGTTTTCTCGGCATTTGTTGAATACGATGGAAAGTAACAACTGAAAAACCAACACTGAAAAATAAATATTAAAAAATGAAACATTACAAACAGCGTTGAAAAATAAAATTAAAAATGAAAATTGAAAAATGAATATTTAAATAAAAATTTATAAGGAAAAGTCTGAAAATAAATGTTAAACACAAAAATTAAAAATTTACATTTACAAAAGGTAAATTTAAAAAAAAAAATTAAAAGCAAAACGTTAACTTTAAAAACATATTTGAAGATGAAAACAAAACTTGAAAACAATATCTTAAATCTAACATTGAAAATGAGCATGAATAAAAATTAGATTTTAAAATTAAAAATTAAAACTTGAAAGAAATTGAGACCTACTAAAAATAAAATTAAAAAATTAATGTGAAAATAAAAATTAAAATAAAAATGAAAATTGTGGCATAGTTTGCGTGAAGGATATAAGATAATTAGGGATTGGTTACCATAACGGCATGTTGATGGTACAATATGGTTGTTGGATAGTAGATCACTGAGCCTTAGTTATTCAAATGGCGCATCGATGATATAAGTGGATATTGGGTAGTAGATCACTGGGTGTTGGTCACTTAAAATGCTTATTGATGGTATAAAGTGGATAACTGATAGTAGATCATTGGGTGTTGGTTAATGAAAATGTCGTGTTAATGGTAAAGTGTGGGGTGCTGGATAGTAAATCACTAGTATTGGTCACTCCAACGGCATTTAGATAGTATAGTGTGGTGTGTTGTATATTAGATCACTGGGTATAAACTGCGTGTTGCATAGTAGGTGTGGTGTTTTAGACAGCGGATCACTGGGTTTTCGTCCGTAAGTAGTTTTGCTGATAAGTATATTTGTTCTTCGCTATCGGACTTTGGCTCCCGACGTTGTCCAGGTAGATTTCATTATATGCTTTGGCGTATCTATGTGACGTCAAGGTATTCCACCTTCAGCCATCATAGTCTGTTAAACGCTAAAGTTCTCCACCTGATACTTTTAAACCAGCATCATTGGATAGTGTTAGTGCACTTTAATCGTAATGTACTGTAATCGCCACTTCATATGTTTTAAATCGTTAAGGGATGAATATAACTTTCCTATTGGTGGAACAGCCGTTTCATTCAACCTTTCAAAGCTATCCATGTAGGGTGAATGTCTTTCCTCAAACACTTCGATTGCGCATTTATAACTTGTTTTAGTTTTCTGCAAATTTGTCATTATTAAAAGCTTTTTGAAACTACTTTGCTATATGCAACCTGGTTGTCCGTTTGATTTATTTATTTTATGAATCTTTCCAATACGAAATACTTGCTATATGAAATATAGTTTTCGTCGTTATTGGGTTTGATTTGTATCTCATCATCTAGATCATTTTGACACAATGTCTTGATGAACGACTTGCTGTCATAACCTGATATTTCGAATTCAGTTAGCATTAATTATGTTCTGGAATTCTGTTCTTACCCTGTTAAATAGTCAAGGCTGCGAACCTTTTTGAACTGCTTCTTTTTCTCTCAAATATAGCAATTGATTAGTTAAAATGTGTTATTTCATCATTACATGTAAACGCTTAAGTTTTGCATTTTGTGGTCCTCGTTCTTAGTACACAACTTTTGCAATATTTAGCAACGCATTATAAAATACTTCAATCCAACCTGTTTCTCCGTAAACCACTGATTTGTATCTTTGTATATTGATTTAATGTAAGTACAAACTCCCGAGGAAATGTGTTTACCTGTTTTTAATACCCAATATAAAGTTGTGCTCTAGCACGATGAAATTCATTATCACAATAAATACCATTCGGAACTATTAAACGATACGATCAGATTTTGAATTTGGCGAAAGAGTAACATAGTCTTTTGTGTTCTGATTATGTTTCTGTGTAAATAAAACATCAAGCAATGTTTACAAATTTGGTTCTGTCTGTGATGTAAATTTATATTTGTTTTCACTAATTTTGAAAAATATTTTATTGCAATAGTACTTCCATTCTTTATAATAATTATTATCTCCAGACTGAAATATAATTAACCTGTCAACATGTTTTTTTTTTTCTCTCTCTCTCTCTCTCTCTCTATGTAACTTAATCGGACAGATCAATATAGTTCTCTCTATATCGCTGTCTCCCGTTTTCAAGATTTCATACATAATCACAGCTATATCAATTTCATTTTAAAGTTTCCTTATATCCTCTATATGTACCGGAATCTGTGAAACAAATGATCTATTTGCATGAACACACAAATTCAACAGCACGAAAAAAGCATTGACTATCATTACGTTTCTTTTTCGCTATTATCATTGTTAATTTTCGCCTTGGTAGAAGATTTTTCTTTCAAACCCATTCTGTGCACGACAGATATTACTCAAAGTGCAAATAATCCAAAAAGGTTTTTGAAGGACCTTACTCAGGAGCAAAGGTTATTCTGCAAATTCCATTTTTCTTTGAACCGCAAGAAGACTGACCTTTGACCTTTTGACCCTAAAACCAATAGGCAGTCATACGTTCAGTGCAACTCCTATGTAAACGTTGGTTAATGTACGTGGGCTAGAACTATATACAAAATACAATTTCCTTTTGTCCGTCACAGTAGCAGTGACCTTTTCCTTTAAATCTTGGAAACAAATTTAATAGGATTCTTTTCACCTAACGTGTAAGTTATTTACTAACTTTGTTAAAGGTACATGGTCTAGAAATGATATTTTTTGAAATAACCATTTTACTTCTCACAGTCACTATGACCTTGACCTATGATCTTTTGACCTAAAAATCAATAGGCATTCTCCCTACCCGAAGTGAAATCCATCCACGAATATTGGTGAAAGTAAATGGTAGAAACTAGTGTTTGTTTAGAAACCATTTATCATTTTTCAGCGACAGTGATCTGGACTTTTGACTTTTTTCCCCCAACTTCAATAGGTTTCTAGTCATCTATAAGGTAACACTAAAGTTAATTTACGAAAATTATTTTCTTCTTTCAGTCACAGTAGTTTTCATTTTCTACTTTGACCCTAATATCAATAGACGTCTATCTTACCACTAGTGCAAGTCATCAATACTTGGTCAAAGTTTGTAATGTATACTAACGTTAATCTTCAGAAACTAATTTTCGTCTTTTGACCTTTGACTTTCCAGCCCCAACATCGACACACTTCTTCCATGAAAGCCATCCACAAGTTTGGACCTTCTGGATTGTGAAAAGAACTCGGGTTATTGTGCGAAATGAAATTGCTATCAGACGGACAGACTGACAGACGGATAACATCATAATCTATTAACGGGTATTTTAAAAAAAAAAAAACGTTTCAGTCAATTATGCTTACAATAAATAGTATTGTTCTTTCCTACTTACACGCATTTATACCGATGATCAATATTTCTCAAGGTTTTGTTTGTTTTTGCGCTTCAATGCAAGGGAAAGAAATCTTGTAATATTTTGCATGAAATTATTCATAGTACTAGCCCTTTATTTAGCTAAGATTCATGAGTTGATCCCAAATTACCACCTTCTCATAAAGAAAACCTGCAACTTACTGTCACCTAACAAGTCTGATTTTATTGCGACAATATAAAAAACCAACTTATTCTGTTTGACGATATGAGACCCTACGATATTGGGGACAAATTTTAAGAGAGACGAATTTTAATTAATTTCCAAATATTAGTCGGGTTTCGATTCCGAAACAAGGAAACGATATTGAAATCAAAGATTTTTGCTGTTATCAAGTAAAATCTTTTTACATCTTATCGTGTGGTGCGAATAGCATTTTTTTTTATTGATGGTGAAAATGGGATATTTTATAGCAATCAAGGAAATCAATTCACATTTAAACAGGGCTATTTAATGCTTTCTGTCGTAATATACCGAGAAATCCATCTACATACATTTTATTCGTTATTTGCTGATCGACTACATATGCGTGCGTCGATACATTTATCACAAACACCACATAAGAATAGTGCACGCTGTAAGCAGCATCTGCGTACATGTGGAGAACATATACAATATAGGGTCACATTAACCAAAGCAAGGGTGACTTAGCAACAAGTTTAATTGATGCATATCACAAACTGATCACTAGCACTAAACACTGAAATATTTGTACGTCATGCAAGTTAGAAACTGTCAAGTTTATGTGTTACATAATATAAAAGGTACTTTTACAAGCGGAAAAGACATAAATTAGTATCGTAACAAGCATGACAAAACTGAAAAAAGAGTAAACGTTAAAAGACGAAGATTTTACAACCTACCATTGGGTACTTTATATAATGCACATATTGCCTAATTAAATATAGAATGAATTTAAGTTTCAACCAGTCAGAATGCTTATAACATAATTCAGCGATGATAAGCTTTGTATACTGCAACGTAGAACGCATAAAGTTGTGTGACGTCACTTTCGCTAAACGATGAATGGCAATACTGATTATGGTATCATGCACAACTAGTTAATAAATGTGCACATAACGTATTATTTCCTTAATGAATGTTTGTGTAACGTGGTAATTTGGTTTTATTTATCTCGAGGATTATCCACCACGGTGTTATTGCCCAGATCGAGTAAATATCAAAAGAAAATAGGAAATGAATGGGTGGAATAATCATAGATTTGAGCAGAGATATAGAATATAACAAAATATAACAATTTAATCAGTTATATAAGCAAAATGAAATTGAACATGACATTTGAATGATATACGTTCTCTTAGAAATAAAATTACCAAATTTATTTTTAAAAAATGCAATTAGCCGTTGTGTTTATACCGATACGAAATATTTCATCATGAAATCAAGTGAACGATCAAACTCATTTGCCCGGCATGTCTCCATAACCTGGTGCATGCAGGTCCTTCCAAATTCAACGTTGGTTATAGGTTAGAGTCGACATATTCCGTTTCCTCTTCTCCGTCTGTCTGTCTGTCTGTTTCTCTCTCTCTCTTTCTCTCTCTCTCTCTCTCTCTCTCTCTCTCTCTCTCTCTCTCTCTCTCTCTCTCTCTCTCTCTCTCTCCATCCTTCTTTTGGGTCGTCGACCGTAATTTAGTTTTCTCCTCCCTTTGCCCATTGTATGGGTGCATGCATGAAGCTATTTCCCTTTTTTAAAATAGATAAATAATCAACCTAAATATTTGTCAGTGTTTTAATTCTGGGAACGAAAATTGCCCACTCTTCGTTACGTTTACTGCGGTTAGCCGAGTGAGCCAGTTGAAGACACGGGTACTTGTTCCCATTATGGAGCAGCACGGCTTCGAGGCTTCTGGATGAGCTGTCAGTGAAGAGGCGCCACTCATTCTGATTACAGGCGATTCCGATTGCCTCGAAAAGAGTGGTCACATTGTGGCAGAAGCAGAGCCCATCTTGACGCGTGAAGAAGCTGGAAAAAGCTTGATGACGCTTCCTCTGATGTGCGACTTGCACACTTTCATCCAACAAGTTCCACTGCTTGAGCCTAGACACCAAAAAGACCTCAACGACTTGATCAGAGATCTTGGTCTAACCAAGTCTAATGCCGAGCTTTTGACGTATGGGTTTCTCTCCTCAGCTCCACCTCTGAAATTGTCATGTGGATCTATAACGTCTTCCTCGCTCTCTGACTTGCTGATCTCTTCTAAAGACGGCTGCTCTCTCTCCGGAGGAGTGGGTACGGGGAGCTCAGGGCAGTGTGGCACCAGGGCGATGGACGAAGGAAGGTCCGGATACGTGATAGCAGGTGCATTCTTGCCAGTCCGACGTTTGGAAGGGTCCATCATGCAGAAGTAGCAGTTGCTTGAGTGGTCAGTAGGTTCCCGCCAAATTCTTGGGATAGCGAACTTCATGCCTCTCTTTTCCCCTCTGTATCATCCAACAAAAATACATTTATTTCGCCCATGACTATTGTGTAAGAGACTCTCGCAACATTTTTCATATATGATATATTTTTTCAATAACATTGAAAATTGTAAAACATTTTAAAATTAAAAACCTTTACAATTTTTAAATTATTTACAAATTTTATAACATAAAATTCCGAGCAACAATTGTCCATCATACCTTCCAGAGATTTTTGCAGTGCTCGCAGGTGAATTGAGGTGCCCATGGTTTGTCTTGATCCTCGACAGGCATGCCGAAATATGCCTTATAGGCCTCACACACCTTAGCAGATGCTTCCACGGAGTACTTTTTCGCTCTTGTCTTGATAACTCGGCCACAAACACAGCAAAACGCGTCTGCCTGATACTTGCAGCGTCTTGATGCCATCCCAGAAAAATGCAGACATGTATCCACTTAGGCAGCTGGAACTAAACTGAACTGGTGGGCGTAAGGCCCCTATCTGCTACTATTTATATTACTAGAAAGTTCTAGAAGTTATTCCAAGTTTACTCAGCACTGAATCAATCTGGAATATTCTGGAAAATAAGTAAATTTCACAATATCACTGTCGTGGTCACAAAAGCCAAGTTTGTGTGGAATAATAGCCATTTTTTTTAACTTTTGAGGCATAAGCAATTAGGAAATAACACTTACAACCCAGGAACAAAAAACAAATTGTTACACGGCGTGATTCAGTGAGCAGATATAGAACACAGTGTTATAATTAAAGTTGGCAAAATCAGTTTAGCTGGGCAGTGCGGATAACAACTTGATGTGGAATATAATATCTTATTGGCATTTAACTGATAAAAGTACATCTAAGATGGTAAAACTAATACACAGGTTTGACGTTTGGTTACATGTACTGTTACGACTCTATGGTCTTAAATTAAGTAACAGAATAGCAAAAGCAACACGTTTAGTAAAATCAACAAATAATTTAATTCTCTAAGTTAGAAAGTGAAAATTTAAGAGGAACTTACGGTATTGTCAATTAAATATAAAAATAATCCTAATGTTCCGAATGAATTCCAATACTATTGAATATGCTGACGTATCAACAGTCTTTATGTATCACAATGATATAATCCAGAATGTATTCAAATGAATTCACAGTAATCCCAAAATAGTGTTTTAGTCCACTTAGTCAATGAGCACTTTGTAATTTAAATAAACGTTTCTCTCAAATTATATCTGAGCACAACAAAACGTGATTCAACTGATATTAAAACATGTATGAGGACTTTGTGTTGACAAAACCTCTTTTATATATATCCCCATTTGACCTATGTCGCAATAGCATTTTCTGAAAGTAAGGGGTTGTGGTCACTGTAAACAATTTTTGGAGAAGGAGCTGAACTAATATACACTTTAAAGTGTTGCAAAGCCAATATCAAAGACAAACATTCGTTCTCGATTGTGGAATAACTTTTCTGGTGATTGTAAAGGTTTTAAAAAAAAGCACACTGGAGAATTTATACCGTTTCTATATTTTTGAATAAATACTCCACCAACCCCTACATAACTTGTATCAACAAACATTTTAAACAATTTACTGAAATTCGGAACTGAAAGAACTAGTTTACTCTTAAGTATGGCCTTTAATTTATTAAAAGCCTCCTGACATTTTTCACACCAGCACTTCTTGCTCAACAAATTTATCAATGGTTCAGCAATTATGGGAAACTTGGAGCAAACTTTTAAAATCCAGCCATACCCAGACAGAAAATCCGACAGATGTATTGATAATGGTTGCTGTACTCACAAATCTTGCAACACCATGGCCCAAGGTAGTTGCAGCGGTGATTCCGCAAATAGCATCTATGACCACTTACACGCATTTTTATTTTGCGAGTAAAACGGTTGTTTTAGCGATGTAATCTCGATGATGTTGTCCCACTTAGATTATTGTCTCACGTTGGTAACGTTAGAGGTCCATCACAAGACTTCCGTTAATATTGTCATCGTGAAGTACGAATGATAGACATATTGGCCTAGTTCGGATGCAATAAAGCGCGCACTTCTAACCAATTACCCCTTTTCACTCCCACAACTGCCATGTAATCACAGACATATCTACCTAGGGACTATTGATGGAGCGATTTTGTGGCTTGGGACCACATTCGTATAGAATTATTCTTACTACGCCCGTACTTGGTATCTGAAACGTTTACGCCAAAGAATATTTACACGGACAACTGCCTACTTGTTGAATAATAGTAGGGATTTTTCTTCTCTTTGTTGAGTCTGTGTAGGTGCAAAAAGTTCGAAGGGGGATGTAATGTGGGTGGGTTTATCGGTAAATTTTACTTCATCCTTGTAGAAACAATCCACGGTTACTTTATTGCATGCCAAGTTCTCTGGGTGTTTTGTCGCATGCCAAGTACTCTGGGTGTTTTCACGAGTTAATGCAATAATTTAAACATGACCTTGACTTTGCATTGGTACACCAGCTGGATGGTCACATCGACCGACTTATATTTAGCCCATAGCAAGATATATTTTGGTATCTGTTAATGCCATGAATTTGAGCCAGAAATACATCAACAAGTGGAACAAACTTGCTATCAATTTTAGTATTCGCCGTTAACTGTTCTAACACTCCTTCCGTAAATTCTGCAACACCATCCTAGCGTGGCTGTTCAGAATCCAATTTTACAACGCTAGGCCAGAAAAGTCGTAACAGAAAGAGGCAAAAACATCACGTTTAGTAAAAACAACAAATAATTTATTTCTGAAAGTTACAAAGTGAAAAATTCAAAAGACACTTACAGTATTGTGATATAAATCCCAAATAGTCATCAATGTCCTACCGCAAGTAAAAAAGTATAGAACGTTCCCCAATAATTTCCAATAGTCTTGAATGTGTTGTTTTACCACATTGATACATCCAGTATGTCATTGAATGAGTTCTCACTAATCCTAATGTAGTGTTTAAATCCAAAAAGTCAATCGGTACTTTCTAATTCCGATTAATACATTATATCATTCTCCGAGAATTATATCTGAACACAACTACAAACTCTGTTCATTGATTCTCTAAGACTGATATAAGACAATATGAATAATTTCTTACCAAACCTTTTTATATAAAACCCAACCTGACCTGCTACACAATAGTTTATTATGGAATTCCCCAATTACCGATTGAAACTTCCATCAAAACTGAGATTAGGGTCGCTTCCGGAACATTCTGAGCTGGTAAATAAGGTTAGGCATTGAAATCAAATTTTAGTAGATATTGTATTTACCACTAATAATCATAACAAAATAACAGGTAGGCACATCCCTCAATCACTGAGAAATGTAAAGTACACAATATAAATTAAATATTTATAACACCTCCCCTTATGTAATGATAAATTTTTAATCTGTATACATGCTGGGTCCTTCCAACCAAATTTAATCTGTGGCGACTAATGGTAACGATGCTGCGTATGTAAAAGATACTGGAACAACACCGTCTGCAGCGGTGATGGACTATTATGCCAGTAATCATTTACCAATGATGCCATTGTAGCCAACCAGCCTCTAAATTCGATTAAAATGAATGAATACGGTCCAGACTCATGCAGCTTTAATATGTGAGCTTTAGATTGATCAAAACCATCCCCTGCAATCGTACAAACAAGTGTACCATTTGCTAAGCCATAAATGTATTCCTCTGCTTCTTTGACTAATACTCTTTTAATTAGGTCCCATGAAGTTGATATGCGTGGTGGTCGGGCACTTAAGCAATTTTTGAATCAACTAATTGTTTCAATGCAGTCTCGAAAACAGCGATACAATTTCTTTTGATAAACTCTACCGACACACTAGCGTCTTTGATTTCCTAGTTCCTAGTGATTTTGGTCAGGCTTTCAGATATGGTCCCTAGAGCCTTCAAAACAAATCGTTTATGTCCACGTTGGATGTTTTAAGTTTTCCAGTGTTGTCTTGGAAATTCACAAGGTTGCCCACGAGTCTATGTCAACAACAACCCGGCTAGAAAACAGTCAAACCGGCTTTGGTAGCAAACTTGGTTAGATCAGCGCCACGTCGGGCCGCTTCGGTTATGTCCGTAAATATTGACAAGCATTTTGTATGCTATTAAGCGTACTTTCTAAGCAACAATGCAAAATAATAAGGGCTCACGCATGTTGTGCCTCAACAGCAAGATGTCCACAAAATGGACAGTCCTTCTGAAATTATATGGAATAATACAGTGGTGGTAGCTGAGTGGCAAAACCACAATGGTGTGTGTAAAACTTAGATTAAATTTAAACTTTGCAACCAAGATGTAATGATCACACCTTTTCAAGGAAAACGCAGACATCAAGCGACAACGGCAATCTGTGCCACTCAACATTCTTCAGAAAGTGTTGGGACGTTCAGAACATTTAGAACGACGACATACACGTACACAGAGAAATTGAACACTTAAAGTTACAATGGTTGTTATGTCTTTGTAAGTAAAATTGAACAGTTAAAGTTACAATGGTTGTTATGTCTTTGTAAGTAAAATTGAACAGTTAAAGTTACAATGGTTGTTATGTCTTTGTAAGTAAAATTGATTGTTATGTCTTTGTAAGTAAAATTGAACAGTTAAAGTTACAATGATTGTTATGTCTTTGTAAGTAAAATTGAACAGTTAAAGTTACAATGGTCGTTATGTCTTTGTAAGTAAAATTGAACAGTTAAAGTTACAATGGTTGTTATGTCTTTGTAAGTAAAATTGAACAGTTAAAGTTACAATGGTTGTTATGTCTTTGTAAGTAAAATTGAACAGTTAAAGTTACAATGGTTGTTATGTCTTTGTAAGTAAAATTGAACAGTTAAAGTTACAATGGTTGTTATGTCTTTGTAAGTAAAATTGAACAGTTAAAGTTACAATGGTTGTTATGTCTTTGTAAGTAAAATTGAACAGTTAAAGTCGCAACGGTTGTTATGTCTTTGTAAGTAAAATTGAACAGTTAAAGTCGCAACGGTTGTTATGTCTTTGTAAGTAATGTTCATAAATTTGCCACAAATAATGTGTGTATGTGAAAGCTAACAGACACACACACAACTGTTACTGCATTGAGAGATGGTACTCTAGTCTGGAGAGAGAGAGAGAGAGAGAGAGAGAGAGAGAGAGAATGGTAAAAGACAGAAACATAGGACACCATTTTGGGTTCTGTTAAAAAATTAACATGAGTTTACCTTGAGTTTCGGAAGAGGACGATAAATGGTATGTGAGAAATGTTCATGGGTAATTGTTTGCATTCATCAGTTGGTAAAAGGATAGTGTTTTATTTATTGTCGACTGACTGCAGAAATATTTGCTTTTTACCCACTACCAAATTTAAATGATGTCATGTTCAAACAATGTTACATTTCCCTAAAACCATAGACGGGAGAACAGTAAAAACACGTCTTGTTCTATCGACAGTCTAAACTGTACAGACTAAAAATAGAGCATAAATTATTACAGTTGGCTCTAGAATGAGAGTGCAGAATAGGACGTATCGTACAGTGCAGAATAAGACCGGCCATACTCGAGTCAATTTGAAAAACTGTGTGCTTGGATTTTTTTCTTCTCCTTTCTGAAAACGGTATATCTATTGTTAGAAATCTGGAGTAAGTATGTACCTGCTCTCTTGATCGCAGGAGCTTTCTTTCTATCTTGGGTAGGTTTTAAATCGAAGGGTTATCAATATGCACGAGGCTTTTAAGTGGTACCGTCAGACAGGGGTTCCTAACTGTCTGGCTAATATTTACCCTTGTTATTTATATAGAACTTTTAAACAAGAATAATGGGCTTTGAGACTGATGGAACGATGAACTTTACTTTGTTAAAACAGATTGTGTGCAATGCAGATAATACTGGCATTACGATGATGCTCTTTGTAAATCAAACTTTAATTTCTTCTACGTCTTCTTCGTCTTCTCGTAACTTGTCATCGAAGATGACTAGATGTGTTTGACTCGTGACAGACACGATCCCGTCGTCTTCGCGAGGATTACCTTCCACAAAGACAATGGATTCTCCTTGACGTTCTTGAAGGAGGGTTTAAGCCGATTGCCACTCCATGTAACACCACACGATGCGTTGGGGTGGACAAATTAGTTTTGTGTTCTTTCACGCAACTGATAAATTCGTTGTTGCCTGAACCACTCGGTCCAGGAATCAGCACGATTAAAGGATGACGAAGATACAGTGCCTCCCATCTTGGACGATCTAACATTTCGTCAATGACTTGAGAGCATAGGAAGATGTAGCCATCGCGAAGGTGTTCAGAATTCTGAGAATCACACGAACCACACAGGAGATTGTGTACGTTGATGATACGTTTATTGAGTGATCAAAGTCACAATTTCTCATTAAATACAAACACACAGAGCCAAATGGTTAAGTACATCTATAAAATACAAAGCAAAATGATCAAAGTGGAATACAAACAAGTCACTGTACAACATTTTCGTGAATGTGCACTCTAAAATTTATAGGGACACGCTGTAATGTTCTTTGAGTCTACACCATGCACAATCTCTTATGTTTCCTCCAGGAATGGTCTTTGATTCGTGTCGATGAAAGGGAATTGGGATTGTATGTATGTGTGTGTGTGTTAGTGTGTGTGTACGTGTATGTGTGTTAGTGTGTATGAATTATTGTTTAGCATAGGTGTTTGTGTGAGAACATGTTTGTGAAATTTCATCTCCTTCTGTTAGATTCTAAGCTAACAAAAGACGTTTTGGATAGTGTGTGTTGGGTGTTGGAAGTGTAGAGATGGTGAAATAAATATTATTTTGATTGGATTACATGTGCTTTGTTTGCAACCCTTCCCAGTTTGATCCGATAATTGCTGTGGGGTCAATAGACAAGGCGTTTTGGATTGTGTTTATGGGGTACTTTATTGTATAGGTATGTTTGGATAGTATATTTCTGCGATTTCATATTTTTCTTTTAAACTCTATGCTAATACAAGGCATTTTTGATGGTGTGTATGGTGTAGGTGATGTGTAATAGTATGTTTGTGAGATTTTATCTCCTTTTAAATCCTTCCTCTTTCTTCTAATAGTCGTTGTGTGGACACTAGACAAGCATTTTGGACTGTGTATATGAGGTTTTGGATGATATAAATGTTGTGATGGATAGTTTGTTTCACTGGATTACGTGTAGTTTGTTTGAACCCTTCCCTGTTTAGTCTGATAGTTGGCGTTTGGGATTTTGTGTGTGTATGTGTATTGGATGGTATAGATGGTGTGATGATATAGCATATATGTTTGATTTAAACTCCTTTGTTTCAACCATTCCTGTTTAGTCTGAAAGTTGGTGTAGGGACACTACACAAAAAGTTTGTGTTGAATTTATATTTGGTGTAATGGATTGTTATGGGTTTTGGATTTTATATGTTTGGATAGTAATACAGAGCTGGTGATGGATTGTGTATGTGGTGTATTGGAGTGTTATTAAAACTTGGGTGTCGGAGAGTATATTCTTGGATTGTTAAAACAATTGGGTCCAGGATGGTATATATTTGGATAGTAATGAATAAGTAAAGTGGGCGCTGGATATATATATATATATATATATATATATACATATATATATATATATATATATATGTTGTATATATATATATATATATATATATATGGGTGGAGGTGTAGATTGTATATAAAACCTTAATATTACGTTTTCCGTATGGTTCCCATAGAGCACAGAAAGGGCCTATAACAATTACAGAGTTACCATTTTCCCTTTTCCCTATGAACACGTTTTTCCCCATAAATACTTCAGTCCCCATAAATGTTTCTGTCCCAAAAGCCCATTAGCAGCAGAGAGGGTGAACCCTACAACTTTGTAGAGACCTTATTTTTGAAAATTAAGGGTTCCCTGAAGAAAAAAAACATTTTTGTCTTAATAATGAAAACTTCTTTAATTGACCAGATTTTTTCACAATCTGGTCACATACGTATGTCATTCACCCTCTCTGCTGCTATAAATTAAAGAGCCATATAGATATTATCAATAATGAGTATTGGAGAACCACACTCAGCTAAATTAGCTCTACTGCTGCTATGATTTTTATCCAAAAATTATATCAAGTCCGTTGCGATATCTTGACCTAGGATCGTGTAAATTTATCGTTACAAAACCAAAGGGAGCAGCTTGTGCTTTTGAAAAGAAGTTTTAAAATTTATTCATGTCCATGTCGCCTGAACACCAAGTATAATAAATATTCTGCAGCGTATGATTATCTACTCCGTTGAACACAACTAAAATGTTACAGTTGTCTCTGATTACTTTTGGAATTTGTGTATATCTCTGTGTAACATAAATCACGTCTGTATTTTATGTCTACCTCATGAAAATATTCTAGCTGGATTTGATTGTTTGTCCAGCATAACATCATCATACACTACTAAATTATTAATGAATCCATGAGGGCCAGTGGCCCTGAGATCATCTACGGATGGTGCTTCATCAATATCAGTAATAAAGTCTATGATATTGTCTTCATGTAACAATTTTGCGTTTTCATTAAAATCTTTAAGTACTTCGTAACATCGCTGATCATCTACAGATGGCGCTACTAAATATAATTTATCCCACTTCAGCCATCGCATTATTAGATTAAGTAGTAATTGTGTTTTTCCACTTCCAGATGGGCCTATTGTAATCATTCTGATAGAATTCGGAAGCGCTGGATGGTGCTTTACTGGTTCTTGTTTTCGTGTCGCAGAAAAGTCAATTATATCCATATAATAAATAATATGATTCTATATTGTGTTCGATGCAGAGCACCTACCGATACTACTGAATTAACGACAATAACAACAAAAAATAAAAGACGAGCACTTACAGGTAAGTGTGTGAAATGTGGCACCAAGAAATATAAATTTGTTCCAACAAAGACAGGTGGGGATATCGCTGCTTCGTTAGGAAAATTACCAGGAACTCCATGGGCTAAATATCGCGGTGAGAAACATTTACCCGGATATAATTATTGTGGTCCTGGAACTCGACTTGATATCAGACTCGATGATCAAGATCAACCAAAACCAGGAGAGTATCCAGTAAATAAGATCGATCAAGCGTGTCACGTTCACGATGTCGCGTATAAAAGTAAGAATTTGCAACACCGACATCTTGCGGATGTGAAATTGATTCACGCGTTAAATTCTATACCTAATAAATCTCTCAGAGAAAAATTGGCTAGTTTTCTAGTAAAAACTGCTATGAAAGGTAAACTAGTGTTAGGGGCTGGTAATTAATTATATAACTATCATAATGGAATCTGTTTATTATTCCCCGAGAGGATTTTGGAGAGGTAAGGCAGCGATTAGTAAACTCGCCGAAGCAGCAAAGGTTTCACGTGATGTCGCTGCATCATGGTTAGCACGACAGGCAATATGGCAAATCTTTCTAAGTCCACCTAAAAAAATTCATTACGCGCATTTTGATGTTAGTGTCCCTAATGAAGTTCATCAAGCGGATATACTGTTTTTACCACACGATACCATTAAAACACGTGGACGAAAATCACGCACTTACAAATACGCATTGACTGTTGTTGACGTTGCTAGTAGATATAAAGAAGCGGAGCCATTATCAACGAAAACAGCATCCGAAGTTGCATCTGCGTTCGAACGAATTTATCATCGAGGTGGTCTACGATGGTCAAAACTACTACAGGTTGATCCTGGTAAAGAATTTCTTGGAGTAGTATCATCGTTGATGAACAAGCACAACGTTAAAATCAGACGAGGACATACTGAAATTCATCGTGATCAGGCAATCGTTGAACGATTTAATAGAACACTTGCTGAGCGGTTATTCGGATATCAATACGCAAAAGAAATATCTACTGACCTCAAAGATAGATCTCGTGAATGGGTTGCAAGATTACCGAGTGTGATAGCTGCGTTGAATAATAAAATTACTCGTGCAACTTCCATGAAACCTTCTAATGCGATCAAAAAAAAATATATACCCAATGGCTACGGACGACGTGAATCTTTCTCTCAACCAGTATTAGGAAATGTTACAGTTAGATATTTATATGAACCTGGCGAACTTGAAGGAGGTAAAAAAAGAGCAACCGATCCTATCTGGAGCGTGACTACACATACAATTTCTAGCGTGGTTAGATCCACTGGTAGACCTCCAATATACAGACTAGATTCTACAGCCCCTCAACGTGGATTTGTACGTGAACAATTACAAATAATTCCTGAGGATACACAATTACCACCAAGCTCAATTTTGTAAACGTCCAGAGCCTCGACGTCGATTACACTCAAGACAAGTCAGCATTACATTTTCACGTGTGTGGCCGAGATCACTATTAATTCTGTCTACGGTAAATTGTCTTGGATTCGAATACTGCCATGACATATTACAGTTGCAACTTGCGCAATTATTATTCTGTAGTTGTTTTAGTTTTATAATAAATTCAGTATCAATATCAAAGTCACGATTATTTTTTTTGTCAAACTGCTTATAACCAGATAGTTTTTTTCTTATTACGTCATTATTAACAGTTTGATCATTATTTTCTATAAAATTCATAATAACCCTATGTAGTTGAGATATTCTCCTGACCCTAGAAACTGCGAGATAGACTAAATTTGACCACTCGATCCGATCATCTACAATCCAGATTTTAGTATCACTTATAGTTAATCCCTGTGACGAGTGAATTGTTATAGCGTATCCTAACGTCCACGGCGATTTATTCATACTCAGCGCATTCTCAACGACATTAATATCGACTAAAACAATGTCATTCAATACAAGATTCTGTACCCTTGGTGGAACCAAGGCACCTGGTATTTCAACTTCAATATTCTGTCGTCGAGTATCTGAGGGGCGATAACACAAAGGTACAAGTAGATCTGAAAACTTTTCTTTATGTAACAAAAATAATTTATCCTGTAGTTCATCACGAACTATCTTTCTACTCGCGACTATTAAATCAGCGGGATTCCATGAAGTCCAAAATTCATTCATAGAAGTCTCTGGAATTACTCCTCGCATTATCTCAGATTGTACTCTGTCTGGCTGAAGTCTGATTAATCTTTTAAATTCCTTCAGCGGTTCATCAATAGCTCTATGGTCATCATTTATTTCTTCATAATAATTTACGTTATTCTTTAGCCATTCATGTGGAGACTCTCCAACAAAGGGTGGTGGTTGACCATGATCGCAGCACATAATCACAGCAGTATTCTTTGTCAATAACCATTCAAGAAATGTTTTTAGTGTTTCTAACGACACCGTGCATATCTCGTCCCATATAATATATTTAGGTACATATTTTTCACCCATCCGCGATGGAGTCCACGTGTCTCCGCACCATCTAAAGAAACTGTGATATGTACACGATTTTACTCCTCGTTGCTTTATTTCTCTAGCAAGTTTGTGCGTCGGTGTGAAAACAATTATATCCGAATTATTATTTATAAATAAATTAATCGCACGAGTTGTTTTACCTGAACCACCACACCCATTAAGATAAACGGTCTTATGTCTAGATACAGGATCATACACAGATGGTGCAGATGACTTTGATGTTTGATTATTATTTCTGTAATATGTCTCCACAATTTCAACATCGGCAGATTCAGAATAACTAAATATATTTTCTTGTTTTATTCTCCATGATCCCCATTCACCATTACCGAGTTTTAATAAATTTTTATATTTTTTATGTACATAAAATGAATCCGTAGAGACTCTGACAGCGTGACGAGGAAATTTATTTATCATCGATAGTAGGTTTATCGAAACATAAGCTAACATCGAAGATCTTAAATGAGTAAATTGTGGTGAGTCGCCATCAAGGTAGCTCACAATGGTACCTAGTTTCGTTCCATCTGATAAATAAGCATTACATCTGTTTATAAACGTATTTTCTCAGTTGTATCAGCGATTATAAAATCTAGTTCAGCATCATCCATAATCAATCTTGTACACGCTCGTTTATAATCGTATGAACCACCTTGAGTAAATTTACCGATTATCTTTCTACTGAGATCTTTTGTAAATTTCTCATCGTATTCGTTTCTGCATTTATTTATTTTAATAATATGATCTTCATCAATATCAGGGAATTCTTTTCTGGTATCATCGATATTAAATCTGTTCGGTTCTGGTAACCAATCTTGTTTCTGTGAATAATACGATATAATCGCTTCAGTTACTCTCAACGATATTAAAAATCCAACATCAAGCATATATCGCAGTAGTACTATTGGAACCCAATATTTTTCTGAAAAATGTCTTCCAAACCAAGCATAAGTAATCGGATGGAGATTTTCTGCAAATTCGAATAATTCTACATGAGCAAATCCGGTTAAGTCAAAATCTGGTAAATGTCCGTTTATCGCAACCCTGGTCATGTCATGTGTAGGATGTCCAAATCTCTTAAAGTACTTAGAACATACTCCATATCCAAGAAAACTTCCAGGATAACACGCTACCATATCAACTGAGATAACATCACTATGGTTGTATTTGGTGTTCCATAATCCACCGTGACCATATTCTATACAGCTTTTCTTGACATCTTCAAGGAATTCTGATCGTGTCGTTTTCCATGAATTTTTTCCCTGAGCGAAATGGGCAGCAACCGATGGTACGGTAAAGCAGTTATTCAGTAATTGTCCAACTATGACATCATCAGAGGTATATTTCAATGCAAAATGTTCCATTTCTTCATGAAGAAATTCTGTACGATAAATATCACCGTTAGGCCGTACAAACTGATCGTAATGATCATATTCCGAACTCTGAAATAACCAAACAGACACAGGGTCGCTTTTACTTATATTTCTGATAAAATCAAAGATGTCACCATCATAAAACTTAACTTTTCTATCTCGTGGAAATATCGTTACAGCATTAGTCCATGCATGTACATTATGATCAACGATTGTTATAGGGTTTCCATTTTTTATATATTTTGGTTCGTATAATATCTCTCCGGTTAGTGTTTTTACTGTTATTGGAAATCTTAATAACTTTTCTAGTTCAGCAACATCCTTAATAGATGCACCAGCATCTTTAACGAACTCTGCCCATGTGTTTTTTTTTTTACGTCTTAAATCAGTTAAACCATTACCACGTATCGCGTTTGTAAAATGTTCTGTAACTCGTTCAGCTACGCAGTTTATTCTTGATATTTTCATCGGTTTCAGATCCGCAACATTAGGTTTATCATTCAGCGGAAATATTCCATATACAACTGCAGTTGCTGGATAACTCTGTATATAATAGGGTTTATCAATGCCAGTGAGTATTCCGGGCTTAGATTTATTACTTAAAAGAACAATATTACCCCCGGACTGCACACGGACTGGATCACGCTTATCACGAATAATCAAAATATCTTCTTCTGTATTTACAATAAATTTTATTAAAATAAAATATTTTTGATTATCAAGGTGATTAATAATTACTTTTCCTCGTTTGTCGTTCATCATATTAGTAACATTTCCAACTCGGAATGTTGACCATGCATGAGCAGCACCATCGTCACGAAATTCCTTTTTTGCTTCACGAATACGTTCGGTTACATCCTCATCCGTTAATGCCAGATCCTGCATCGAAGTACTAAATTTATATTCTGATAGTCTGTCAAGATCGAATCTAGCAGGGGAAGGTTCAATAACGGATAATTCCTCCATATAATTAAAACAAATATTTAAATTAAAATTTTATTTTATATATATATATA
>JAECUM010032164.1:0-19077 GCA_016617855.1 Megalonaias nervosa
TATATATATATATATATATATATATATATATATATATATATATATATATAATCTAGTATATATGTGCTCCAATCGTTTATTTTCTCTTGACGAATTGAATAGATATATAAATTTGCATTTACAAGCTGACAAATATGTTAACTACCAATGTTCTTTGTTATCCAAGCCTCTTTGATATCCAGAATTAAAAATACAATTGGTCTAGACATTACCATATAGTTTTCCAACTTGACTTTTGCTGTACTGTTCGCTTGATATACACTGAATAATATAATACAAACTTTCAAAATAATATATTTAATATATTCTCGAGAACATGTAATATTTCCCATTTAACAAAGTATTTTTAAAAGAAATATAAATATATTTAAATCGTTTGAGCTACACACCTTTCATTTGGGTCAGTGACTATTCAATATATATTTTTCAATACATAACTTTAAAGGCAGGCATAGTTTTGGTTCAAGAACTACTGAGAATAGCAATATTAAGCTTACTTTCCTTCCTTATTCGTCACATGTTGATCATGGCAGGTGCGTAACTTGTTAATCTAGGTATTGTTTGAAGTTTAAACACCTGTTTCTAATCCTTTTGGCAGAAGGTGATTGAACAAAGAGTTAGTCATCTGCTTCACCGTCTTGTGTAAGCTGTATACAGGATTCAGTACGGCTTAGGAATGATAGTGTTGGGAGAGAACACCATACACATGTGTTTTGTGATTTTATTGTAGAGTGCAGCTCAAAGAAATCTTTTAAAATAATAATAATAATAATAATAAATATAATGATGCTAATTACTATCTGATGATGATAATAATACTAAAATACTAAAATACTACTACTAACAATAATGGTGTTTGGTTCATGGTATTTGTTCATAAACCAAGTTTGAAAGGTGAATTTGCAAACAGATGTCTGTGTTCAGTTCTTAGTTTGAACGTCTCATAGGAGAGGGAGGTACTGACAGCCGTAATTGTAAATTTGGAACGGGGTCCAGTAAAATCTCCGTGTTGTGTATGCGTCTGTCATTCTCTGCATTTGAGGGAACAGATATAAAAGAAATAATATACCTGATCTAATTTGTATTATACATAGCCGACAGAGGGGATGGTCAGCATCTGACTAAACTATGAAAAATTGCATGTAAAGTGTGTGTTGTATAACACTCTATTTGTAAGGTAGATTTTCGTTTCTACCAACTGAAGATGCATTCTTGGATTGACATGTGTCATTTGCCAACACTGGCTCACAGCGATATCCTTTCCAGGAGCTATTTCAAACTCATTAAAGTCATATTACACCTCCCTGTCCAGACTACTTGCTCCTTTTGCTCAGGCATTCATTAGCATCCAATTTATTCTGCTAAGTAATACTGCATAAGATTGGGTTATTCAACGAAACTGGTTCGCTGTGACAACTTTTATGTAATCCTGCCTCTCCGCTCATGTGTGTATTTTTAATCTCATGCAAGTACTTCCAACTGTTCTATAGGACTGACTCTGATCGATACATTAACATTGCACTTTTACAAGTTTGATTATGAATCTGAAGGTGCGGCTGGTTTTGCATATATTTGAAAAAGATCCTAAATTATTGTACCCAATTCTCTGAGAATTGTGGTGTGTAATCACCAACCAAAGTGTCAACCATTGGAGGAAGGGCTGTTCCAATATAATCTCCGTGTTGTGCTCCAAGGGCCTACAGTTGAGTCCTTTGCGTCATAACCTAGAAACTATTTACAGCCCTAAAGACATCTGTACGCTATTTGAGAATGAAAAGCCAAATTTGTGCATATGACTAAAAACGTCCATGACGTCCATTACTGCTATAATGTCTTAGCCCTTGGATTATATCTTGAACGCTATTGAGATTCCCGCCTCTTAACAAGATATAAACGTACTACACACGATAAGACGAATTCATATATGGAAGTAAAAGTGATCCTTAATGCAGTCTTAACCTCCGAATCATGAGCATTATGTTTAAAGCAGGTCACTTTGTGACTGATTTACTTTGATATTAGCTTCAGTAGAGTAAACTTAGTCAGTCAATACAGAAATACTATTCCGTGTTTGGGCTTAACACATGAATCATGTAGGTTTTAGTAATTATTGCCATATGAAGAGGACCGAGTTAGCTTGTACGTAAATCGGCTCACCAATTATGCTGCAGTCAGAAGGCAATGACACATTGCCCTGTGTTGCTTTTAAAATCTTATGATCACCATGTATTTATGTTATAAACGTTTGACGTGAAGTGACACTCTGTATGGAGAGTGAGACAGCTAAATGGGGCTAAGTAGTCCTATTAGAAATGGTTTTGTCTTCTTAAACATTCCTTTTTAGTATGTTATCTCTGATATTAATGATCTAGAGAATGTCGATGAAATTATTTATAATGTTAAATGTCATTCACCGAAACGTATTCATTGCAACAAATAACGACTTAATTATAAACATAACACCAAAATATACGTATTTTATTGCTCTTGCCAGCAATAGCACTTTCAATCATCCTTCTTCCCCTCTACCAATCTATCTTCCTTGTCTATATACTGCTGTTTTTGTTAGTATTGCATTTTACTGTCTCTGTATATCAAAGACTTGAGTTGACATTATGAATGGTAATGTTTCATTCAGATCAATAGACTTGCAAATGTTAAAACCAAGGAGTCTCCATTTCAGCAGCACAGTCTGTACACATACTCCAATTTCATATATGATGGGACCTTGACACACAGGTCTCAGCGCAGTAACTCAATGTGTATACGCAAGGCTCCGTTTCATACCTACTAGGATTCTGGAACATAGATCCCCATTCCAGTAAATGGTGAATGCACACAGGATTTTAGTTCACATCTATTGAGAGTTAACATCTGTCCTGTAAGTCAGGAGTTTTCTCATTTGATCACAATAAGAAAATTTGTGATGTGCAAAAGATTGAGAAAATCTTGAACTTCTTGAGGAATGCTTTTATATAATTTAATTTAATTTTTCTCCCAGAACGCATATATATAATATTTATTGGGATTAGATCACATGTATGTATTCCTTCACCATATACAAACTGCAAAGATGGATGACTGTTAAATTTTGTCAGACAAAATTGCTTTGAATGTCAAAATGAGACATTATTTGTTTAAAATATATGAAGACAGATTTCTTCATGATATTGTGGCTTTAGGTCATTCAAACTATTTATTATCGGTCCACGCAGTTAATGTATGTGTCTATGAATGGGAGACTTCCTGAGTAACACATATCTGCTTGTATAGATATCTGTAATTGTTTATAAACAAACTTATTTGGTACTTAATGAGAGGACAGCGATAAAACTTTATAGTAGAACCTACTCAAGTTGTCTACTAAATCATTTTAAACTGTCAGAGAATGAAATACGGGTCAAAGGGATAAAATATACATTCCCGAAGTATATGTACCACTGGATATTTAACAAATTACAAAATGAAGTAAGTAGAACACAAAATGCATTCCATTTATTGTTCAGTTTGGTTAAGACATTGATTGACGTAGTGTAGCATTATGGCCTAAGCTGATTTCATGCGAATTCTAATGAATCATTTTACTTTATGCATTATTGATTACTAATAATTAATTGTTAGCTGACAATCTAAAGATTACACCAGAAATATCCAAACAAATTATTTGAATTTAGCTTTGTACAGCTGATCCTACCATGGTTAAATATCCCAAATGAGCAAATATCCATATATTTCAGAATGTTTGGGATCAAAAGTTCATATTCACTACATCATATCGGATGTCACTGTACCTACAGTGAATCTTTAAAGCACATATCTGGCTGTGTGCACTTAAAATATCCCAAAATGTTATTTTCTTCATGAATATGCTTATATATGTTCAAATATTTCAATTTAGTACTTTGTGCGGTATTGTTGCATCGGCTGATATCACATTCCAATGACTCATTCAGCGTAATAAGTGTTAACCAACACTCTTAAAAATACACCAAAAATGTTCAAACAGATCATTTGAATTATGTTTGCACATTTGATGTTAATAACTACATGGTACATGTCCCACATATACAAATCTCCATCCTTGTTTACACGTTTTGGAGATCAGAATTTTATATTTAGTTCATGATATATGATTTATTGGTACCTACAGTTGATCTGTGTGGCCACATTTGGCAGTATCTGCTTGCAATATCCAAAATCGTAATTTCCATCATGAATAAGATTACTTATAGTATGGTCCCATCAGAATTTTAAATCTGAATGCGCTATTATTTATAATAACAGCTGCCCGAGTACATGACACAATAAATTTGGAACATAACGCCTGTCAGTTTTTCTTTAGTGTGTATTTGTTTTCAATACCATTCATTAGTCACCTTTGCTGTCTAAAATGTGTCAGTTTGAATTTTATAACTTGTATGAAAGTTTTAATTTTTCTTTAAAATTTAGGTTTATTAATTTTAATGTTTTATTTGAATTTCCATTAAAATTTAATTTATTAATGCTTTATATTTCAAACATATTTTCTAACCGGTTTCATCTTGTATTACAATTATGTTTTTACCGCATTGAAAAATTCCTATAAGTAAGGAAGATATAACAACTTTTGTTTTGGTTTCTCAAGAGCATTTGGTCCAAAACTTAAACCCTGTGGTACACCAGCACTTTCTGACAATTGTCACATGTCTTGTTTGATAGGAATTTCAAAAGGATTTCATGTAGAAAGTTTAATTAGGTGTGGCATGCAAATATAAAAGTCTAACTAAACTTGACCATAAGTAATTTGGCCTGATAGAAATCAGATTACAATTATTAGTGCAAGTTCAGTATAAACGAATGTAGTCCCAGTCTATTTTAGAGCCTTTTTTCTAGAGCTTATGGTGTGGTTGTCTGTGTGTGTTTCGGTGACAGTGCAGTGAGTAATAAAGCCTTGGTGATGATCCAAAGTGAAATCTGTGTTCCATTACACATTGCTTTGCTTACAGTGCATTTTCGTACTTCATCTATTGCTTTCTAATACAACAGTCAGAGCAGTTTGTGCTCTCCTACTTAGTCAGTGACAGTTTCATAATTTTATTGATACTTTTAGTCTCAGCTATTTCAATATAAATTCCGGGGGATATTTTCACATCTCCCTTGTTCCCTGACAGTTTAGTAATCCTGTCATTGCTTTTAGTCTGAGCCATATTACGACAATGTTCCGGTTATCATTTATTTATTTATTTATTTATTTATTTATTTGCTTACTTATTTATTTATTTATTTTGTAGTCTTTGCTAAGTCAGTGTCCGTTTCTCATGATTCCAATATTTTGCATAGTCTCAGCCACATTAATACAAGGTTCTGTGTTTTTTGTTGCTATTTACCACTTGCTGGTAGTCATAACTAAATTATGTAACACTTTCCTAATTTTAATACAACTTTTAGTCTCGGCCCAAAAAAGCCATCTTTGGAGAGTACATTTGTATATTGGTCAATACGGATGTATTAGTCCTTTTGCGTAGGTTTTCGCAAAAGTGTGTGGGTGCTGGTCAGTATGTGATAGCGTTTATCAGTAGGACCATGTTTTTCAGTGTATGTGTATTAGTCAGATGTATAATAGATGTGGGTGTTTGTCAGTATGTGTGAGTGATGATGAGCATGAAAAACATAATGTTAAATTCCTCTTGTCATCAGAAAAGCATTTTTTAAGCTTCAAAAATATATTCAACCTGACAAGATCTTATAAAAGGAAAATAGTTGCGATTAAAGTTCTTTTTTAGCATAAGTAAGCCCTATTGTATAATTCAAGAGTTCTAAATGCATAAACACATACTGTACATGCCGCCGAATATTTCAGATAAGCCCTATTTTAGTTTAATGGTTTTCACTTTCAGCATCCTTTCTGATTCCCACAATTGAAGTTTATCGTCTCTCATGCGAATTTTGGAATTAAAGTTTCGCTCTAAAACGTATATTCTTTCCACCAACTCGGGCGTCGCCTTTGGCTCCAATCTGGGTCGTTGATAACGGGTGTTGCGACGCGGTACTTTACATACTGTAAGGCCAAGGCAAATCCTTAACTATGGATGAATCATCGCGGTTATTGTAGCTACCATCGTCATGCTCATCGATATCATCATCACTTTGATGCATATCCCCATTATCGTTGTTATCTCGGACTTTACAGGATTTCATTCTGTCCACATGAATCACTTGCGATTTGCCCCTATATCCACACTTTACGCGGTATGTCACATCACTGAAGCGTTTAACAACTTGAAATGGTCTCTTCTACCAAGACTGCAGTTTACTTGACCGTCATGTTTTCCTTTGTGGAGTGTAAATCCAAACCAAATCACCTGGTTTGAACTGTTTCCATTTCAATCGACTGTTGTAGAATCTGTTCTGGCGTAACATACATTCGTTTAGGTGGTTCCTTCCAAATTGATGAGCTAAATGCATTGTCTCCGAAAGGTTTTCCACCCAGCTATTTCGAGAACATTTATCTGGTGGCCATCCAAATTGAATATCGAGTGGAATGGTCACTTCCCTACTCAGCATCAAGAAGTTTGGAGTGAAATTTGTAAACTCTTGGACAGCTGTGAGATTCGCCATTGTTAAATATGGCAAGTGTTCATCCCAGTTTTCCTGATGTTCATTTACATATGCAGAAAGCATCACAGCGTGCGTTCTTTTGAACCTTTCGACTATTCCATCGCTCTGTGGGTGGTAAGCAGTTGCCCTTGTCTTTTCAATACCCAATAATCTGCACATTTCTTGGAAAAATTTCAGATTCAAATCGTGTCCGTTTATCCGAATGAATTTGACGGGGCACGCCATATCTGCAGATTATCTCTTCAACAAGTACACTGGATATAGCTATGGCATCCTGATTAGGCAGTGCAAATGCCTCTGTCCGGTTAGTAAACTAGTCTCCAATTACCAGAATGTATGTATTTCCAAGTGAAGTTTCTGACATCGGTCCCATAATATCCAATGCCATTCTATTCATTGGACTTCCTGACTTGGAGAGTTGCACCGGGGCTGTTCTCTTCTTCCTGGAGACTTTTTTCTTGCACGTACTTCACATATATTACACCAGTCCATAACGTCATGCTGTAATCCAACCCAATAATATCCTTGCCTAATTTTATTAAGAGTTTTTGAAATCCATAGGCGGCCTCCAGTTTTTCTATCATGATAAAATTTCAATATACTTTTCCTGGGTTCATAGGGGACAATTGCTTGATGATGTCCCGCTTTACCATCACACGTTTGATATCTCCAACACAATAGTCCGTTGTGGAATTCAAGTTGGTCCCATTGAGCCCATAAACGTTTAACTTCATTGCTTTGGCCTGATATCTCATTTCAGCATGGTCTTACGCCACCAGTCACCCACTGTCTAACTATGGATATGTCATTATCGCCGCACTGAGATTCCATTGTTATGATTTTTGGTAGATAACGTACTCACAGCAACTGTTTGTAGTGCGTTTTTCTCATCGTTGTTTCCAATGTTTTCAACTTTCGTTTGTCTCTTGTACTGTCGGCATGGCTTTCTTGATAATGCATTAGCATTTCTATGACTCAAGCCTGGTCGGTGTAGGATTTCAGAGTCATACTGAGCCAACATCTCAAGCCATCTGGCCAGTTGGCCTTCTGGTTCCTTTAATGTCGTGCATCAACGCAATGCACTGTGATCAGTTCAAATGAGAAATCGTTGTCCATACAAGTATGGCTTGAAATGTTTCACAAAGTACACGATAGCAAGTAATTCTATCCGTGTCACACAATAGGATCGTTCTGATTTTGACAGTGTCCTACTTCCATATGCCACGACTTTTTTGCGACCTTCATGAACCTGGGAAATCATTGCACCTATTCCATTTTCACTAGCATCAGTATCCAAAATAAATTGTTTTGTCATGTCAGGGTATATGAATATTGGTGGTGTTCTTAACTTAGCTTTTAGCATTTCAAACACTTCTCCGCACTCCTTAGTCGATTTAAACGCCCTTCCTGACTCTGTCAATTTATGCAAACAACTAGCGATTGACGAAAAGTCTTTTATGAATCTCCTATAGTAGGAACAAAGCCCCAGGTGATGTGAAGCTCTTTCACATTCGTTGGTGTAATTCAAGATTTGACTACCTGGACTTTTTAGGGTTGGTTTCAATTCCCTCTTCAAACACGATATGCCCTAAGAATGCCACTTTGTGTGCAAACAAGTGACACTTGGAGGGTTTAAGTTTAAGGCCTGCCTGTAGCAGTCGAGTGAAAACTTCCTGTAGACTGCTTAGCTCCTCGTCGAAAGTTTTACGGAAGATAATGTCATCCAGATATATCAGACACATTTTCCATTGTAAACCTGCCAAAATAGTCTCTTATCAGCCTTTCAAAGGTGGCACCTGAATTGCATAATACAAAAGACATTACACGAAACTGATACAATCCATCTGGTGTTACAAAATCTGTTTTTGGTGTATCTTGCTCTTCCATTTCTACTTGCCAATAGCCACTCATTAATCAAAGGTAGAAAACCAAGATACACCTGAAAGTCATCGAATGAGTCGTCTATACGTGGTACAGGATAAGCGTCCTTTACAGTCAGCTGATTGACTGCTCTATAGTCGACAATAATACGAGTAGTACCATTTCCCTTACGTGAGTAGTAATAGGGGATACCATTGCGACAATGGGAATTAACATTACAGACCCCCCTGGGACTGTATAGCCCCAAGAAATAAAAGCACAGCCTGAGACCGTATAGCGACAATGGAAATTTGGTAGAGTGACTAGCACACCCTGGGACTGTATGGCGACAATGGAAATTTGGTAGAGTGACTAGTATACCCTGGGACTGTATAGCGACAAGAGGAATGGAACAGGTGGCATGACGTCACACTGGTAACAATGTAGCAAAAAGAGGAGTACTGTGACGTCAGGCTACCTGAGAGAGGGCTATAGACAAACACGAATCAAGAGTATTCGTGTATAAGAAGAGTAAGGGTTTTATATATTCGTTTGAGTTGGAGACAAAATGAAAATTAAGATCTTTTCGAGGCATTGGAAGTGGCCCTGAAAAGGACCGTTGTTTGTTATGTTATGTTAACACCATTCCGTTAACATACAGGACATCGCATAGGTCTTCTTATCTTCCTCAAATTTCTCAAAGTTTGTCTTAAACTGTGTCTCACTTCTGGTCCGTAGATGAGAGTCCGCTTAAGACAGCCTTGTCTTTCCACATAACATCTTCTTTTCCAAATAGTGGCACCGGTGATCCGGATGACAGTCCATTTTGTTTTCACATACATGGGTAAGTCCGTACGGAACAGCATCGATGATACCAAAGTAGAGGATTCTACGTCGATCAACATCTTCTCTGTAACGAGAACAGGTGAAGGGAATGAAGTCAACCGCCTTTATTTATAGTGGAAGACCTGATCGAAACGGATTGAAATGGTTCACCAATCCGAACACGCGTTACAAAATTCAGTCACTTCGCGGAGTCTGTCTTCCAATCCGAAGAGAGCTACCTGTGACGTCACATTTCCTATATAGGCACACTAGCGTCTGCGCGCAGTGAATCGATGAGGTATTGTTTTGTGAAACATGACGGAACCTAAGAAGACAATGAATTGGGGTGCACCGGTTGTGGAGACGAGAAGTAATGGTATATCAGCAGCTACCAAAGTGAACACAGTGCTACTTCCCGAAGAACTTGATTTCAACTGGGATTTAGTAGATTTTTTATCTTCTTCCTAAGAATTTGTTCCGGTACCAGTACCTTCACCACTTTCTCCTTCTTTACCACGTGTCGACGATTTTAAACAAAGACAGAAAGAAGAATTGGAGAAATTTTTACAGCAGCGGAAAGAAGCAGAGCAAGCATTTCTCCTTGAACAGCAACAGCGAGAAGAAGAAGAGGCAAGAAAGAAACGACAGGAAGAAGAAGTAGTAGAGAAGAAACAAAGTCTAGGAGAGAAGGAGAACAGCGAAAGTCAAACGGTCACGGTACTCTTGGACATTTTGGCCGAGTTAAGAAGTCTGAAACAAATGTATCAGACTTCTTTATTACGACCCAAGACAAAAAAGACCTTCCCGAGCCAAACAACCTAACCCTGTGACTACACCAGAGATACCACCCCTATTGATTTCTACTAAATCATTGACAGGAGCAAGTCCACAAGTAGGCCTTGGCCGTGGCAAAGGCTTAAGACAGTTAAAGCGAATTGATTCTCGTTCCTGAGTTTGTTCTAAGGAAAAAACAAACACTCAACAGTCCTTTTCAGGGCTACCCAATACTCTCGAAAAGAGTGACTATTCATTTTGCCAAAATCAATTAAAACTCAAAATCCCTTCTATAACCCTATGATATACGTGTTGTGAGTGTATGAGTGTAGGTCCTTATTATTTCTAAATAATGAAAACTAAGAGACACTTACGTTTTTTTCAGTTTGGTCTATTCTGTTACAAATTTTTTACAATTCAATATCACAACATAACACAACACTTTTAAAAAAGTTCATAGATTTCTTCTGTGTCTTTTTTCTTTCACTCTCTCTGTTTTTTCAATTTCTTCACTTTTACACTGTTTTCCTCTTCTTCGTCTTCTTCTTCCTCACATTTTTCTCGTCTTCTTTTCTTTTCTATCTTCTCTTTCTGAACGTGTCGTGGTTTTTCTTTTGCCGAGATCACCTTTGTTTCTTCTTCCTCCTTCTCCTGCTCCTCTTGTTTCTTGGGGCACTCTGAAGACCAATGTCCTTTCTCTTGACAATGATAACAGGTATCTTGACTTTTGTCTCTTCTGCCACTGGTCTTGCTTTGATAACGATCTGGACATTCTGTAGCCCAATGCCCTTTGTTCTGACAGATATAGCAAGTATCTTGACTTTTATCTCGAAAGGAGGAAGAGTAGTCCTTCGGCTTGTCTGAAGAAAACTTTCGTATGACACCTCGCAAAGCTCTAATCAAAAGTTCGATCTGTGTGGGTTCTTCCATCGTGCTGATCGGATTGAAAGTGAAATGAATACTGAGAGGGGAGTCACTAGCCCTTTATATATGCCCTGGTCTGACATAGATATATAGGGGTTCATGATGTTTCACATGTAGTCATTTGACTTTTTGCCATCAAGATGAAACGATCGCATCATTTCGAAAAGAAAGAAGAAGAAAGTAAGAGGCAGAAACGTGATTTATCGCCTCGCACAGTAGCTGAAGTCTTGGCACAAATTCATGCCAGCGATTTTGAACATGAGATGAGTGAACCAGAATCGAAGCCTAAAGAGTCTACACCATATCAAAGTCCATTACCATCAGTAAACCCTGAAAAGTACTACCATATTCGGGAGACGGACAAACGCTCTTCCAGAAAATTTAGAACCACGGCCTACACGTACGCAGTGAAGTTTAAAGATTTCAAGTCTGACGTACCCTTGGAAAAAGCAGAAGGGTTCATCACCGATGTGTGGGATTCTTTGTTAACCACACTAAAACGGCAATGTCAAGCCAAAGAAGACGATCGCTTGAGACTTTCTATTCATCACGACAATTTGAAGTCTCCCGTTTGGATCGAGTTTAGCAGTCCAACAGAATTGACACCTTCCAAAATCATGGACAAGATTCAACACGTACAACAATCCAATGACAAATTTCACATCACGGACGGAAAAGCGACACTGTACATGACCCACGTGTCTCTTCCCCAAGGGACAGGTAAAAAAAAGTTGATGTTGGTAGACAACTTGCGTAACCTCAAGCGTAGCCTCGTCCAAATTAACAATCCAAAAGACAAGATGTGTTTAGCCCGTGCCATCGTGGTGGGACAAACGTATGCCGACAAGAACGACACGGCAGAATGGAAAAGAGCCTGGAAAACTATTCGACGATCGGACCGAGCCAAACAACAAAGAGAAGCAGAACTCCTGTTACAGCAAGCGGGGTTAGCTAAAGACACGACCTGTGGCATTCCTGTAATGCAAAAATTGCAAGACGTCTTGGCTCCACGTTACACCTTGAAAGTTCACCCTCAAGAAGTGCGCGGACCTCTGTTGTTTCGAGGTAAAGATTTTAAAGACGGAAAATACATTCACGTCTATCATCACGACAAACATTTTGATGCCATTACCAGTATCACTGCATTCCTGGGATACGGTTATTACTGTGAGAAATGTGACTATGGCTATAACAATCGAGAGCAACAGAAGCATTGCGGATCAAAATGCTCAAGATGTTTAGCCTCTACACCCTGTCTGGACAAAGGACAAGAACGAGTGCATTGCTCTGCTTGTCAGCGCACATTTGTCAGTCCTGCCTGTTACCAACAACACCTAAAGACGCAAGGTTCACAGCAGAAATGTGCTTGTCAGCTCTTGAGATTGTGCCCTACTTGTGGGCAAGGCATACGTACCAATAGTGTCAAGTTACACATTTGTCGAGGAAAGAAACGATGTCACATTTGTCGCCAAATCATGGACTTGGAACACCAATGCTACATTCAAAAATACCATTCTAAACATGAAGAAGAAGATAATGACCAGAAGAAGAAAGGGAATTTCATCTTTTTCGATTTCGAATGCATGCAAGAGACTGGCATTCACATTCCTAATTTCTGCGTGGCTCACCCAGCGTGCGAGAAGTGCATCCAAGAGCCTATCTTGACTCATTGCCCTCACTGCAGCAAAGTTCCTGGAGGACGTGAAAAAATCTTTCGAGGACTGAACACACTAGCCGATTTTGCCCAATGGATCTTAGACCCTATCGACGAAACGTGGAGCCAAGAAGATATCAAACGTTACGGAGATTGTCATAGCCATGCCACGGTGATGGCTCACAATTTCTCGGGATACGATGGACAATTTCTGTTGAGATACTATACGGAACAAAGTACCGAACGTCCGAAAGTAACTTTGAACGGAGCTAAAATCATTTCCATGCAAGTGGGTCAAGTACAGTTTAAAGATTCAATGAGTTACTTGGCTATGCCTTTGAGTCGCATGCCTAAAACGTTTGGCATGACAGAAATGGCCAAAGGCTATTTTCCACACTTTTTCAATACCGAAGCCAATCAACACGCCGTTCTACCCCATTTGCCTGAGGCTCACTACTACGACCCCAACAACATGCGTACCGAACAACGAGAAGCTTTCTACGGATGGTACCAGACTCACGCTTCGGACCCCTTCGACTTTGAGGAAGAAATGTTAAAATATTTTCGTTCCGACGTAGACATTTTACGTTGCTGCTGTGGAAAATTTAGAGAACTGTTCATGGAACACGGAGGGATCGATCCTTTGAAAGAAGCCTGTACCATTGCCAAAGCGTGTTCCTTAGTGTATCGTCAACGATTCATGCCCGAAAACACCTTAGCTGTCATCAGTCCTCAAACGACCAATTTTGTCAAACGTCAATACTCAGTCAAAGCCCTACGCTGGTTACATTACTTGTGTGAGAAGGAAGACAAATGGATCCAACACGCTCGCAACGGAGGAGGCGAAAAGACCATCGGAAGGTATTCAGTAGATGGCTGGGACTTAGAAAACCCCAAGATTGTGTACGAGTTTAACGGGTGCTTATTTCACGGATGTCCCATCTGTTGCCCTCAACGTGACACTAAAAACCAGTTTTTACAACGGACCATGGAAGACTTGTACCAGACCACTTGTCAGCGACGCTTGAAGTTAGAAGAGCAAGGATACCAAGTAGTGGAAATGTGGGAACACGAGTACGATCAGCGATTAAAAACCGATCCCGAGTTTAAGCGCATCGTGGAAAGTTACAAGCTGGTGGACCCTCTGAACCCACGGGACAGTTTGTACGGAGGACGAACGAATGCCACCTGTTTGCTGTACCAAGCCGACGAAGAGAAAGGAGAAGAAATCAAATACTTGGACGTGTGTTCTCTGTATCCGTACGTGTGCAAATATTGCCACTTTCCAACAGGGCACCCGCAACTGCTGACCGAACACATCGACGTAGACAATATTCGACAATACGAAGGATTGATCAAGTGCAAAGTCTTGCCTCCCACGAACTTGTACCATCCCGTTTTACCACATCATTGCCAAGGAAAACTGATGTTTCCCTTGTGTCGTACTTGTGCTGAAACGTGCAACCAAGACCTCCCTTGTCAGCACACTCAGGAAGAACGCGCCTTGACGGGAACGTGGGTCAGCGTGGAATTGTTTAAAGCTCTGGACTTGGGATATCAACTGTCAGAAGTGTACGAAATTTACCACTTTCCCAAGACAGAAAAATACCACAAGGGCGACGATTCTCAAAAAGGCATTTTTGCAGACTACGTGAATGCCTTTTTGAAACTGAAACAAGAAGCTAGCGGATATCCTTCCTGGTGTCACACTCCCGAAGACCAAACAAAGTTCAAAGAGAAATACTGGAAGCAGGAAGGCATCACTTTAGACCACGTGGAGAAAAACGAAGGAAGGCGATCGTTTGCCAAAGTGATGTTAAATTGTTTGTGGGGTAAAATGGCACAAAGACCGTGTTTACCCAAGACGGAGTATTTGACAGAACCTTTCCGCTACTTGCAGATGATTCACGACAAAACCAAATACATGAAACACGTGGACGTCGTCCGTGAGGACTTACTCTTAGTCAATTACGAAGAAGAACTGAACTTTGTAGAAGCCGACGAATTTGGAAATGTCATCATTGCGGCTTTACGTGACAGCCCATGCTCGCTTAAAACTGTACGAAGCTTTAGAACTATTAGGAGATCGTGTACCGTATTTTGACACGGACAGTTGCATCTACATTGATCGCCTGGGTCAACCTTACCTGATCATCGAAGGAGACCGTTTAGGAGCCTGGACGGATGAGCATCCCGACGACAAGATTCTAAGTTTTGCAAATGGCGGTCCCAAAAATTACGGCTACGAATACCGTAACCCACAAGGAGATGTGAACACGGAGTGTAAAGTGAAAGGATTGACTCTCAATTATCGCACCAGTCGAGTGGTGAACTTTAGCATATTGAAAGAAGCCTTGCAGTCTGGACAGGATCGAAACGTTAAAGTGACCACCAACGAACCGCACAAGATTGTACGTTTACCCACACACCAAATCGTCAGTCGACCCTTGGAAAAAGTCTATCAAATCGTGTACCAGAAGCGAGTACGGCTTCCCAATCACTTCACTTTACCGTACGGACACGCTGGTATAAAAAAAAAATGGTTCCAAGACGATAGTCACCAAAAAGAAGGATGACTTCGACACAGCAAGAATCGAGTGAGAAACCCACAGAGAACTCCAAGTTCAAACCATACCATTTTCCTGTTTTCGTGCCTGACTATTGCAGTTGTGCCAGTCGACTGGAAACGTTTCAAAAATGGCCTACGGATAGGGAAGGATTACCTACTGCGAATGTTTTAGCTAGAACAGGGTTTGTCTACTTGGGACCTGAAACTGGCTTGGGATACGAAGTACAGTGTTTCAGTTGTGGTCTGAAGTTGCGTATGGATCGATGTATCTATAAAGATTCAGCTATTCTGGAACATACTCAATGGTCTCCGCATTGTCCTTACATTTCTATGGCATTTTCACCCATCACATTACGGTTCAGGTATGACGGTACCTTAGAGAAGGTAGTACCGATGTCCAAGAAGAAAGAAAGGAAGACTTCCAAAACTGGTCATAAAAAAATAACGATGTACAAACTCGAGACTTCATTACGACTAGTATAAAAAGGGACAACGTTCAAGACCGATAGTTCATTGTGACTACAAACGCCAATCGAGAAAGATGAATGCTTTCACACAGCAAGTATCAAGCAAGAGCAAGCTCGAGTACGATGCTGTGCCTTGCGATGGTAGGGATGCCGTACGCTATGACCTTAGTGATTCAGTACCACATCATCATGGGAACTTTGCTATAACTACTACTACCATACCTACCATGGAAAGTGATGCTGTACGTGTCAATCCGTCAGGGATGTGAAAGCGATGCCACTCGTTATCGCACACCTTTTCACTTTACTGGTTTTCATGGTGGATGTCCACCTCCACAGGAAACCATGCGACTACCACCCTACGGATGTCATGTAAAACTGAGCAAACTCCAAAGGATTTCACCGTACCCTCATCGAAATGAACCTGTGAAAGACGAATATTCGTTCCCTGTGCGTTTGCCAGAATACTGTGACTATGAAAGTCGATTGCAAACCTTCCAAGGAAAATGGCCAAAATATCTGGTAGGACCTACCCCTGAAGAATTAGCTAGAGCTGGATTTATCTACTTGGGCGAAGGAGATAAAGTCAAGTGCTTCAGTTGCGGTGTCTCACTTCACGAGTGGGAGAAGAAAGATTGCGCTTACCTGGAACATGCTCGATGGTCTCCGGAGTGTCACTACCTACCTTTAGTAGGTATTCATTCCCTGTGCGTTTGCCGGTAGGAGAAGTGTTTGACTGACATGATCATGGATACTTTACAAGAGAACATTCGTGGTTTACCTGTGGAGTTGAGAGAACGCATTTACCGAGAGTTGGTCAAAATACAAGTGAAACGAAAAGAATCATTACATCCGTTACCTCACCGATGTTTGAACCACTGGTACCTAAACGCTATAAGAGGATTGATTCTGATGAAAGTGTTCCAGTGGTCAGACATTCATCAACGGCCCGAGGGCGAGAAGGATTGGTTTGTTACCGATTCTCTTTACTACAAGGTACACTTACTGCAACGAATTCCAGAAGAAGAGTTAAAGGGTTACCAAAATCTTGTACACAATGTAAACTTAGTTAAAGAGAGAACTTATGAACGACGTGTGATGTGCAAGTCAGTGACTAAATATTTTGGATACGCCGACGGAATATGACCACTTCTGTGCAAAAAGTACACTTATTGCCTCCGACAAAAAGAGGTATAAAAACGTTCTACCATGCCACGACCTTTATCATTCGTGATACAACAGATTCCGTGGAAGGAAATCAATGACACTATTCAAACGGTGGAGGATTACCATTGCCTTTTACGAGAACTGTCTCCATTGAATTGGGGTCGACGTGTAGTCGTGTAGTGTGTGTCTTAGTGACTTGCTTTCTGGGATTTCGTTTACCAGCTGATTCTTTGTGGACTCTTTACGAACAGTACCTATTACTCCAAAACAAAACATGAAAGTGATCCCTTTAAATGTCCACGAGAGACTCATTCTGCTCAAAGCTTTGCGCTTTCATTTGGATACTTCTCAGCCTCTACGGGAAAACAAGATTCGTCAACTTTTAGGCACTGAAGATGTGTACGACGACGTGTGTGTAGCTTGTGACTTACACCCTCACTGGAAAGATGTACGTGACTGGAAAAGTTTGGGGTTTGAGGCTTGGACTAAAGAAGTGGCACACTATGCCAAAGATTTGTAATCCTAAAACATTAAAACGTTCCGTGAAAAAAGTCACTTTTAAACCTGTGTTAGTGACAATACCAGAAGAACAGTCTGTCACCGAGGAAAACCACTCTCTTCAGGACAGGACTGTCATCGACATTCCTGAAAGACCATTTCGGGAGGACCCTTGTGTGACTGAACCAAGGAATGTACAGACTCTCAGAACATTACACACTACTCCTACGATTTCACCTCTTGATCACAAAAAATGTTGTACAGAGACTTGTTTATATTCCACTATGGTCGTTTTGTTGTGTTTTTTATTCCTGTACTTAACCATATGGCTTTTATGTATTTTTGTCTTTCGTGTTGTTCACCATTAAAGATGACAATAAACGTGTCCTGAAAAAGTATAAAAACTCTTGTCTTGTCTGTCTTCGTGTCACAAGTGACATTTTGTTACACTACTACTATGGCTGCCTCTACTGTCTCTGCTCCCTCTTCCTCCACTGTCAAAGTCATTGACGAACACGTAGATCGTGCAAATTGGGAGGCCTTGTATCTTCGCCATCCCTTTAATATGCTCATTGCTGGACCTAGCGGTTCAGGCAAAACCGAATTTGTCAAACGTTTGATCGAACATAAACATCATTTGATCGATCGTCCTCCTCAACGTATCGTGTGGTGCTATAAAGAGTGGCAATCGGCGTACAGCCTTCTGCGAGAAAGTCAAGGCGATTCCATCGTCTTTGTGGAAGGCATTCCTGTCGAAGACGACGGAATCGTGTCTGACCCTAGTCAAACTCATTTGGTTATTTTTGACGACATGTTAGGAGAAGACGAAGAAGAAATTAAACTCTGGTTTACGCGCAAAGGGCATCATCGTAATGCCAGTGTCATTTACATTACCCAAAATTTGTTTCAACAAAGTAAAGCCCATCGTACCATCAGTCTCAATGCTCATTACTTGGTGTTGTTTAAAAGCCCTAGAGATAAATCGCAAGTACAAGTCTTAGCCAAACAGTTAGGAACGCCTTGGCTGATTCATGCGTACGACGATGCCACTCAAACCCCACACGCTTATTTACTCGTGGATTTAAAACCCACTACTCCCGATTATTTGCGATTTCGTACCCATCTGTTTCACCCCTGGTGCCAAGACGGAGGACCTATCGTGTACACGTCCTCGTCGTCGACTTAATCACCCCAAAAAATCTATAAAAACCTCGGTCCCTTGGACTCTGTCTCACACATTGTTAACATGACGTCCCTTCAGTCTCATCTTCCCATTAAATTGATTCGTGCCTTGTACGGCATCAGTCGCGAAAAAAATCCACAAATACGTGCTCGTGTCTTAGAAGCTAGTCTCAAAGAAGTCTTACGATGGTTTACGGTGACAGCACGTCAATTACTGCAAGGCATCATTCAAATTCCACATCAAACCAAACGTTTTTTTGAGAGAAACAAAGTTGCCTTGACGCAACTACCCGATCCTCGCATCGACACTCAAACCAAAAAGCAGATCATTTTGAAGCCTGGAGGAAGTGGTTCTTTAGGAGGTGTCATCATTCGTTCCCTCTTAAAATGGGATCCTAATGATTACAAAGTTGTCCCCAAGAAAAAAGTCACACCCAAACGTACCCAGAAGAAAAAGAAAAAGAGCAAGGGTGTCAAGACCAGGTCACAGCCTCAGAAAAAGAAAAAGAAAAGCCCACAGAAAACAACTTCTACTCACAAGAGAATGTCTCCAACAATTT
>JAECUM010032165.1:0-22463 GCA_016617855.1 Megalonaias nervosa
TGCAAGATCTGACTTTAACGAATAGGGATATAACTGATCGTATCCCTGAAGCCAAGAAGGAGTTTCGCGACGATGGCGCGGCTCATGTGTGGTCAACATTCAGAATCAATGGTGTTGTCGGTACCAGAATGAATGACGAGCGTTGATGATCTCAAATCGATGAAACTGTCAAGGCTAAATTGTGTAGCTGAGCGAGTTACAGAAGACTTCACAAACGCGATACGTGGAGATGGTTTAACGGATTTACGACGTAAAAAATAAAACAGTGGGCAGAAACAGTTAAAGATACCGGAGTGTCTATCAGCCACGTTGCTGAGCTGGGAAAGAAATTAAAATTCCCAATAACAGTGAAGACGTTAACTTGAGAGATTTTATACAAATCGAAATATGAATCAATGGGAGCTCCGAAAGAAATTATTGATCATAACACACACGCATGGACATCGGCCGTAACAATATTTCCACGAGATAGAACAGTTAAATTTTATAATGATTATATCTTTGATTTTATCAGAAATATCAGGAAGAGTGACCCTGTATCCGTGTGGTTATTTCAGAGTTCAGAATGTGTGAACTATGATTAGTTGGTACGGCCTAATGGAGACACTTATCGTGCAGAATCTCTCCACGAGGAAATGAAAAATTTGGCTTTGAAGTATACCCCTGACAATCTCAGGGTTGAACAAATACTGAGTAATTGTTTTACCGTCCCGTTATTTGCTGGACACTTTGCTCAGGAGAAAAATTCATGGTCACCGACAAGATCGGAATTTTTTGTTGATGTCCAACGTAGTTGTATCGAATAAGGACACGGCAGATTGTGGAATACTAAATACGATTGCAAGGATGTTATATCGGTTGATATGGTTGCATGTTATCCTGGAAATTTTCTTGGATACAGAGAGCATTCTGAATACTTTAAGAGATTTGGACATCCAACACACGTGACGACCAGGGTTGCAATAAATGGACCTCTTCCAGATTTTGATTTGATCGGATTCGCTTGTATAGAGTCGTTCTCGTTTACGGAAGATCTCCATTCGATTACTTATGCTTGGTTTGGCCTTCATTTCTCAGAAAAATTTTGGGTTCCAATAGTACTATTACGGTATATGCTTCATAATAAAATTTTAATATCGTTGGTTGTAAGTGAAGCGATAATATCGTATCATTCACAAAAACAAATCTGGTTACCAAAACCCCCTGATGATGTCAGAGAAATAGTTAGCGATAATCCCGATGAAACTGAATATGAAAATAACCTTGCAAGGGATCTCGGTAGACAAATAATCGGCAAGTTTACTCAAGGTAGTTCATGTGATCATAAACAACGTGTACTAGATTATTTATGGACGATGCCGAACTCGATTTTATAATTGCTGATACAACGGAGAGAAATACCTTTATAAGCCGGAGTAATGCCAACGTATCAGACAGAACTAAATCAGGTACAATTGTGAGTAATTTTGATGGTGATTTACTGCAGTTTACTCATTTAAGATATTCGATGTTAGCATATGTTTCGATAAATTTATTATCAATGATAAACAGATTTCCTGATACAGCGGTTAGGGTTGCCACAGATTCATTTTATATAAATAAACAATATGTGAATTTGTTAATACAATTACGTATCGGCGCTGATGCATCATGGGGCGAATGGAAATTAAAACGAGAAAATATACTTAGTTATTCTGAATCTGCCAACGTTGAAATTAAGAGGACATACTACAAGAATAATTAAATCTCAAAATCACCATCGACAGCTGCGCTGTTACCATCGGTATATGATCCTCTTGCCAGACATAACACCGTTTATCTTAATTGGTGTGGTGGTTCTGGTAAAACAACTCGTGCAATTGAATTATTCCTGAACAGTTTTTCAGATATGGTTGTTTTGACACCCACACACAGACTCGCCAGAGAAATGAACGAATGTAGACTAAAATCGCAAACTTATCATAGTTTCTTTAGATGGTGCGGAGACGCATGGACTCATGAGCGAATGGGTGAAAAATATATCCCTAAGATTATTATCTGGGATGAAATTTGTACGGTATCGTTGGAAGTATTAAAATATTTCTTGATTGGTTATTGACGAAAAATACTGCTGTGATAATGTGTAGTGATCATGGTCAACCGCCTTTTTTTGGATCGTCTCCGCATGAATGATTAGAAACGTTTGTAGATTATTACGAAGAAATCATAGATGATCATAGAGCTATTGATGAATCACTGAAAGAATTTAAAAAGTTAATCAGACTGCAGCTAGATAAGATTCAATGTGAGATAATGTGTGAAGTAATTCCAGAAACTCCTATAAATGATTTTTGAAATTTGTGTAGACCTGCTGATTTGATAGTTGCAAGTAGAACGATAGTTCGTGATACATTTCAACAACAATTGTTTCTGTTACATAAAGAAAAATTTTCAAATCTACCTGTACCATTATGTTATCGTCAGCAGATACTCGAGGACAAAATATTGAAGCTGAGATTCCAGGAATTAATGAGAAACAAATTGTTGTACTAAATCATATTGTTTTAGTTCCTGTCAGTGTTGTTGAGAGCGCGTTAACGATGGACAAAACTCCATGGACTCTATGATACGCTATAACGATTCACTCGTCAGAGGGATTAACTATTTCTGATGCAAATATTTGGATTATTGATAATCGGATAGAATGGTCAAATTTAGTTTATCTCGCAGTGTCTCGAGTCAGAAGAATATCTCAGCTTAGGAGGGTTATCATAGACAATAGTGACACCGATGATGTAGTTAACAACGAAGTTATCACGAAAAAATGTCTGGTTATAAACAATGTGATACAAACATAAACGCGACTTTGATCTCGATGCTGAATTTATTATGACACTGAAAAAAAGGCAGAATAATCATTGTGCGAGCTGTAACACAGTAATGTTGTGGCAGTATTCAAAATATGATCCAAGACAGTTTACCGTAGATAGAATTAATAGCAGTATTGGTCACACACGCGATGTTGACCTGTCTTGAATGTAATCGACGTAGGAGTGACAGCTTACAAAAGTGAACGCGGTGGTAATCGTGTGTCTTCAGGAATTACCTGTAATTGTTCGCGTACAAATCCACTCTAAGGAGCAGTTGAATCTAGTCTGTAGATTGCAGGTCTTCCCGTGGATCTTATCACGCTGGAAATTTTATGTGTGGCCACATTCCAAATAGGATCAGTTGCTCGTTTTTTACCCCCTTCAAGTTCACCAGGTTCATATAAATATCTTACAGTCACATTACCTAGTACTGGTTGTTTTGAGGAAAAGCCACGTCGTTGTATTGGTATATATTTATTTGTGATTGCATTGGTAGGTTTCATAGAAGTTGCACGAGTAATTTCATTATTTAACGCAGCTATCACACTTGGTAATCTTGCAACCCACTCACGAGATCTTTTGTCTTTCTGAACTTTATTCAGAGATATTTCCTGCGGATACTGACATCCAAATAACAGCTCAGCAGGTGTTCGATTAAATCGTTCAACGATTACCTGATCGCGAGGAATTGCGGTGTGTCCTCGTTTGATTTTAACATTATTTTTTTTTTCATCAGAGATGATTCTGTACCAAGAAATTCCTTGCCAAGATCAACCTGTAGCAACTGTGGCCATCGCAGGGGTCCTTGTTGATAAATTCGTTCAAACGCAGATGCAACTTCAGTTGCTGTTTTAGTTGATTGTGGTTCTGCTTCTTTATATCTACTTGCAACGTCAACGACAGTCAACTTGTATTTGTATGTGAGTGATTGACGTGTACCAATTTTAATTGTATCATGTGGTAAAAGCAAAATATTTGCTTGATGAACTTCATTGGGAGTGCTGATATCAAAATGTGCGTACTGAATTGTTTTAGGTGGTGGTAGATAAATTTGCCATATTGCCTGTCGTGCTAACCAACTTGCAACAACAGAACGTGAGACAGTCGCCGTATCAGCAAGTTTACTAATTGCTGCTCTCCCACTCCAGTAACCTCTTGGGCTATAATAAATGGCTATAATAAATAGATTCCATTGTATAATAATAATCGGTTGATTAAATACCTGCCCCTAGTACAAATTTATCTTTCATCGCAGATTTTACTAGAAAGCTAGCAAGTTTTTCTCTGAAAAGTTTATCTTTTTTGGAATTTAACGAGTGAGTCAACTAGACATCTGCAATCTGTCGTTGTTGTAAATCTTTATTTTTATATGCAACATCATGAACGTCACATGCTTGATCAATCGCATTTATTGGATACTTTCCAGATCTTGGTTGATCTTGTTCGTCAAGTAGAATATCAAGTCGAGTTCCAGGACCACAATAATTGTATCCAGTTAGATGTGTTTCTCTTGGTTATATAGCTCATGGAACCCCTGGTAATTTTCCCAGTGAAGCAGCGATGTCACGACCCCTGACATCCGTGGGGCGAGACGAAATAAATTTGTATTTTTTGTACCACATTTTATACACCTACCTGTAAATGCACACTTTTTATTTTTTGTTATTATTGGTGTTAATCCACTGGTGGGTGTGGGTGCTCTGCATCGAGCACAATATAAATTCATATTATTTATTATATATTTGTACAACATGGATATCATTGATTCTCAACGACACGAAAACAAGAGCCAGTCAAGCATCATCCATCGCTAACAAAGCATCTGGAAGTGGTAAGACGAAATTGTTGTTTAATCTAACAATGAGATGGCTCAAGTGGGATAAGTTATATTTAGTGGCACCATCTGTAGATGATCAGAGCTGTTATGAAGTACTTAAAGATTTTAATGAAAATGCAAAGTTGCTGGATGAAGACGGTAATTATATTATTGATTTTATCACCGATATTGATGAAGCCCCGTCTGTGGATGACCTAGATGGATTTATTAATAATCTCGTGGTATACGATGATGTGATGCTGGATAAACAATCAAATCCAGCTCGGATATTTTCTCGAGGCAGACACAAAAATACTGACGTGATTTATGTTACTCAGCGATATACACAAATACCTAAAGTGATCAGAGATAACTGCACTATTTTAGTTGTGTTTAATGGAGTCGATACGCATACTCTGCGAAATATTCATCAGGCTTGGTGTTAAGGGGATATGGACATGATTAAGTTCAAAAACTTCTTTTCAAAAGCGCAAGCTACCCCACACAGATTTATCACGATAAATTTAGATGATCCCAGATCTAGGTATCGTATAGATCTCGATAAAATGTTTGGTTGACACTACAGCAGCAGGGAGGGCGACGACCAATAGTGAGTCTCCGGGTAAGTAAACGAACACACATACAAATATGAAAACACAAGCGTCAAAAATGAAGTAACAAAATGAGCTAACCCAATTAGAGACATCTTGGTCGGTTAGAGGTTTTGGTTTGGCGTTATTGACTATGTATTTTCAGCCTTTGTAGGAACCTTATTTTTCAAACAAATGACAATTCAAACAAATGGTCTGTTCACCTCCTCTGCTGCTCTGTGATTCAACAAAGGACTGTTGACACAACAGCACTTCGCTGACCACAACAGACGTCATCGTCTTCCATTTGGATTTCATTGGGACTCGAACTCAAATTCATTCAGGACTGTTTAATACTAGGACTTCTACTTTTTAATTCTTGGATTATTTTTGGATTTAATTCGTTAAACTGTAAGTTCATTTTTTCTTAATTTTTCACTTTGTATTCTCGGGAAATAAATTATTTGTTATATTTTACAAAGCTTGTTGTCTTCACTCTTTTCTGTTTCTTATATCAAGAGCATAGACTTGTAACAGTATATCAATATTACATGAATGATTTCATTCAGATCTTGTGCAATTTTAAAAGAAATAACTTCTACAGTACGAGGAAGATTGTAATGGGTTTCATAAAAGCTTAGAAAAATACACAATTCTAGACCGAGGTTGAAATGGGAATGAACTATTAATTGAAAATACTTTATTCACCCAAGATAACCGGCCAGCTCATCGCTAATGTATGTTTTTCTTTTGTGACGTATTCATTTGTTCATTCATCATTTACAAAATACCCACATAAATTTAACATACCATTATTGCTAACTAAGTTAGTCTACAGGTAGAAGACAAAACAAAACTGGCATTGCCCTATACTTTGACCAGTGGTTAAGTATGTTTAAACAACATAAACATATAACATGACTAACACGGATGCGATGACCAGCAAACAATGGGTGCAAAACAATAAGACTGACCCGTAAATCATAACCGTTGACATTTATTAAATTAACTCCTTCGTCTAAAGCTGATTCTTTGATTAAATTTATGATGCATCTGAATGGGAGTGGTCAGTTAACCGACACCTGATTGTGGTATCATACGAACGCAGCTCCTTATCTTCCTTTAAGTTATACAGCATTAGGCACAATCTGTACACAAGCAAAACTACTCGCAGACTTTGATGCAAATATCCTATTGCATTTATTAATAAAATGTGACAAAAATTACCCAGATGTATGGCATGTATTTCTTTAATATCTGGTCATTCCACCTCATATTAGATATAATTAACTAGTTTCAACATTTAGGAAACTTACTGAAGAATTATACGTGAATGTAATTTTTATTATGAGTCAAATACTGATAGAATTCAACAACTGAGTTTGAATTCCCGCTGTTAGTTTGGTTCATTAACTTTATTGACCCGAAGAATATATTCGATGTTCTTTTTGGCGTCAAGGCTTACTTGCCCTGCTGAAATGCTAATCATACTAGATCTGCTACATCCATGGGTTGCAATGGCAAGTTTCTAAACATCTTGTTACATATTCCCACCGTAACATTCTGACGCCCTTCCCCACTGAACATGAATCGGGGTTGTAGTAATCCCAAACCCCTGCGTTAATAAGAAATACTTGAAATTTGGTTAAACTCATTTTTAAGAAATACTGACGATGATTACAGTCTTCTATATTTTGAACTTTCACTTGTTAACAGGGACGGTAAACGATTGCCCTTATCACCATATCACATCTGTAGTACGTCTGATCAGTTTCCATGCAGCAGGTCAGGAGAGGAAGAGGTTACATACAAACTGACGGACAAGCAAGAGTATAACACAATCTCCTCTAATAACGCTTTGGGATGAAAATACAGAACTTTATGTTGTTTGACATATTTCCACTCAAGTGTTTGCAATGGGTCAGTTAATTGTATTACTCTTATCTAGTAGTATTGAGAGTAAAGACGGAACATTACACGTGTCGCGTACCGATAATATTCGCAATGCACAGATACATTATCGATACACATATCAGCTTGATAGTCATTTCATCTTAGGATATCCGTCAGTAGTAGTGAGGGGATTGTTTTACATGTGTTGACATCTTGGTTGTATTTCGAGTATGCTCATTACAGATACAGACGTATGATCTGTGGATATGCCATTCTCATTCTTGACAAGATAAAAATTTCACTTCCGAAACAGACTACCTGTTGTCAATGATTTAAACTGAACATTTTAGACCATTTCAGGCTACTTCATTTGACAAGATGCAGGACTCACTCTAGTCACCATGCCCTTTGTGTTGCACCGGATGAATACTTTAAAAACATAGTATTTCCTGTCATAATTTAAATTTAGAAGGCTGGAAGTGAGGGAGATGAGTGTTTGAGGGAGATGACTAACAACTAAATTCATCACATAGTACTTACTGTAGATACAAAACAACTGCCACATCAACATCGTTTCTGTCGGTGAGAAATGACATTATTGACAACACTTAATGTTATTCTAAATTATTAAGCCAAATTGGCTTGGGACCTGCTTCCTCGCCTATTGTGTGCTAATGTTTGTTTCATCTCGTTGTCACGTATTATAGCTGATTGCTTTTATCAACGTAATAGGAGAAATTACAATATTGTTCCTTATGCGCGATTTAAGTACTTTGCAGATCCTTTAATTGTCATTTTTGTGGGAAATTTATCTGTCGCTTTGTATCTGTTTAGACTGAGTTTTGATGCAGACTTTTAACGTGTCACACGGTGAATAAGCCTACACTTCCGATTTGTGGTTATTGGTTTACACAGAACTTGAACACAAACAATAATCAGCAATCATAAATGAATATCGCATATTCATTGCATGACACGTCGAAATGCAGCTCTCAAATTGACAAGATACAAAGCAGCAGATACACTTACTCTGCATATATATATATATATATATATACTTATATATATATATATATATATATATATATATATATATATATATATATATATATACACAGTAATTAAATGATCAGTAAAGTAATTATATCATACATGAGGAACCAGTCTGGAATGTCTCCTTTACGTTAATATATGTTATCGGTGGTTAAACGTGCTGTTGGGATAAAGTATATGACTTGGGATTGACGAGATGGTGGCAGCTATTAAACCACATGAGCGTGATGTAGTCATTATATTTTAATTATGGCGTTGTGACTAGTTTTTTAAAATTTATTTCAGTAGTTTTTAAAATTTATTTAAACTGACAGAAGTTAGTTCATATGTCTGGGATAGCAGTCTCGGATGAATTCTCAGTTTAAATAACAAAATGTAACAACCACTAATGATTATGCAGGGTTGGTGAAGAGTATGATGACTTGAATAGGGTAAATATCATTTTGTATCCCTTTTTCACCTCTTGTATCGATATGGGCATTGATATGGAACAGGTATCGATATTTTGATATCTCGAATGTCAGTGTCTCCCTAAATGACAGTGACATTGCTGGAACACACATTGTTGCTTCATCATTTTACAAAAATTATATAAAATAAATGAAAATGAAAAGAATAAGGAATGGTTAACTTGATTGTAACCATTAGTACAATTTGACAGAAATGACATAAAAATCAAATGTAGCGCCATGAAGCAGATGACTACTCTCTTGAAATGTTATATTAGTCATACCAAATATTGCTTTTCTGTGCCCACCTTTCCGAGAGCACAGCGTCCATCGTACATGTTCGATATTAGTCCGTATTACTTAGAAGTAGGTAGACTTTATAATGTTATATGACCTGTTTGAAGGTACAAGGAGTGCAGCAAGAACAAGACACAAGCTGCTGAAGGTGCCGATTTTATGATACGGCTGTCTACCATTACGTTTCTTATACCAATCAGTAGTGCATTGTACCATTTATAGGTGATGGTACAAGTTACGGAAAATGTATCTGCCCATTTGTTTGGAATGCTCATTATACGTTTGTTCTTACATGTATTGTAGGGCGGATCACTGCAGCTGCATCATGTTTACCGGTTTATAATTGAAAAAAAAGCCCCCAAACAATGCAACGTAAATGTTGAAATACAGAAACTTGGCATGTGACAACCTTTCAAGTAGATTAGTTCAAACGGCAACTATTGTGAAAATCAGCTAAGTATTTACATACGCTATACTACACTGTAATCATATATGTGACTATGAACATGCGTTTCAATCCTCTCTTCTGAGCTCAGATAAGCGACGTTTGTATCACCGATTATGATATTACGTTATTTTGTTTTTGTTTGTGTTTCAGGAAGAAAGAAAGAAATATGATACAGTAAGTATTATATTCTCTTCTCAACCACTAGGTACATATTGTGCATTTCACAAGGTTCTTTTGGGATTGATAAGACGCGTACATGCATTGAACATACCTTTTCGTCAAAAGTTGCTCATATTTTTACCACGAAGTTGTTGTAGGTTTAACGCCATTTGTCAGCAGTTGATAGGTCCTACATGGCGGCCAGTATAACACATAATGGAAGAACCCGAAGAGAACAGTCAACCCACGCGAAACTACAGGCAAGTTTTTTCATATACCCACATTGGCCGAGGCCGAGACTCAAACCCATGCTGATAGAGGAGAGATGGGAGTCACCGGTAAAGGCGAGCGCTTTAGACCACTCGGCCAATCGGAGTTTGAGACCAGTCAGCCACCACAAAGAAGAAGTTAAGAGCTGATAATTATGATCTTTGTTGTTATTCTGGAGAAAGAGTAAATAATACCATTTTCAGTCAATTATTTTGGCCTAATGATTTGCTTTATAAAAATATAATGAGATAATCTATTTTTTGAATCAAATTATAAATGGATAAATATATGATACAATATGTGTCTCCTACAGAGGAAGGAAGACGTAAACTGTGCATATCATTTTTTGAGTTTTCTCGAAGCAGCTATTGAAACACAGATTGATGTTAAACCCCGACCTTTTGTTCTGATGGAGGATACATTATGACAATATTGTTTTCTTTCTGTACTCTGACCAAACTTTTTGGGAGTAAGAAATTTATTTTGGTGTGATACACAGTACGCAACTTATGTTTTACATTAGTTTTAAGTGTAAATTTAAAGACGGAAGTATTGTTTTCGAGATAAATTACACAATGTCACGATCAATGGGTTAGACCTTCCCCTTGTATCTGTTTAAGTATTCTTAAATGTTCGGGAAACCAGTTAGACTTGTTTGGTTGAGGTGTTTCCTTATATTGTGTATTTGTCAATATTAACAGAAAAATGGTAGCATGTGCGTTAGGGTTAGCATGTGCGTTGCTGTAAAGCGGCAATAATGCTTTTAATAAATATGCACCAACTGTGACTACTAAACTATAAACTCCTTTAAAGGTAGATTTTGTTAAAAAATTATGTCATAGTCCGCCCAGGCATCAATTTGATTACAGATAAATTGTCTTAGAGACGTGGCTTTTGCCCGATATTATCGCCACTAGGTGTTTATACATCTTGTAAAGTCATAGGAAGGAAAATGCATAATTCTGACCTATTTCAGTATCTGGACTTCATCTTTTGAATTTCGGACACGATTTAGATCGTATCTCAACAAGATATACGCGATGACTCGAATGTTTCTAAAATAATCAGTTCTATATCGGTTACGGACATGTTTCAATATAGTGATTAAAACAAAGATATTAAAACAGAGTTCTAGGTACGAATATATGTATATAATCAAAGATACAGCTCATTCAGTTAGAAAATTGATTATATAATATTAATGTTTGTGCATTCGCATTGTAGCTTATTTTATTTGAAGTATGTTTTTATTTAATATTGGATCTATTTATATTTTTATTAGCCACACACAGCATTGTTATTGATGAGGTCTCAATAACAATTCGCTTCGCCTGTTTGCTTTAATTATCAAATCCAAAATAGTCTGCGAATTACGTATATTATATAAATAAACATCTAGAATATTTATTAATAACGTTTCAACAAAGAATCTTATGCTATATTGAAAGTCAGTGACAGTATCGTTAATGTAGGTTAAACTTAGGAGTGGTTCAAGTATAGATCGTTGAGGCACCTCGACTCTGACAAGCAGATAATGTATAGAGCGTCTTACTTTGGTTTCATTATATCCACTGAAATAATGCTAAATAATCTCTTCTGTCAAAATAATTCTTTTAGAATAGAAAATACTTTGTTATATCGCAATAAACACGTTAGCGAGTACTGTATTGATAATTTTAAATGGAGATAGCAAAGAGTTGATTTGACTAACGTTAAAGGTTTTCGCCGTAATTTTGGAAACTAATCCAAACTTGTCAAAGTTTCAATAGTCTATTATTATTTGTGTCTGAAAACATCACTTTCATGCAATGTAAGTTTAGTTTGTGTAATGAAATAGCTTTAAGTTTCGTTACCACATACCAAAATGCTCTAAGTGCAGTGCATCTGATTAATGATACAACATTAATTCAAGGTTGTTTCGTTATTCCAGGAGGAGGTAAGTGCCTGCATTCACTATGAACGTTCATTGCGATGTCACGTAAGTAAATATACCTATCATTTTAGGAGTTCGTGTAACATCACAATAAATTGGTCAGGAAAATATTGTTGCTGTGGTTGTAAGAGATACTATAAATGCAGTTTTACTTAGCTGTGTATCATTACATATTTGACAAAACTTTTAACATCTGTTAATCTGGTACTGTGAAAATAAATGATGTTACCAATATCACAATCTTTGCATGCTCTTATTTCAAATCAGTACAGAAATACTAGATGGTAATTCCCGAAATGCAGCTCTGTAGATCTAGTTGTAATGTCCTCATTTTAGCCTGAAGTCAGTGCTGATTAGTAAAAACGACAATGCCTGTTTGAAGGTAACTCGCTTCTATACACGAATCCTAATGCATGCCCTTAATTGAAACTTTCCTTTCCAGAAAATAATTATGTTTAGCCTTATCACGGTTATGACGTAGTGATTATGGTAAAGTGATACCTTTTAAGAACGTTTACCCGTCCAAATTGCAGTGTATTATGGTTAACATTACAAAGGATGAAAACATTGAAAAAATATGGATATCAAATATATCTTTTTCTACGTAACATTCAGTCTTAAATTTGAATTCATAGTATTTATAAATTGATAATATCAGGAGTACAATAATTTTCATATTAGAGTCTGATCGAATCGATGGAAAAGAAGGAGGGCCTGTTGTTCAGAGCTGTAGCAAATAATGGCCGCATCTTTTTGGAAACATAATTGTTCAAGGTTGGAACTTTAGGATAAAAAGATTGTGGAGAATCGTTTGATATAAGATGAGTGGTTTTTCGTAGTCAACACGTCCACGTAGCTGATATTTGTGTTTGTTCGCCTGTCAAATTTGGACATTCCCTACGCCCCCCCCCACAAGAGACTTCAAAATACATGTACTCATTTCCTATATAATCGGAAAACGTACCCAGAGTAGCGATTCCAATTTACAAAGAGTGACCTTGTCATTTCTATATACTCACCATATCCTTGTATAATCTGAAAAGTTAGGGAGAGATTACAGACTTGCCCTTTATTTTACTTTGCATTGACTTAAAATATCTACATTTACATGAAACTACGAAATGAGAACCTCTTTAGTTGGTTGGAGGATAGCTTGGTTTCTAAACGTCTTTTCTACGTCCCATTTTGGGCTTTGAAATTATGCAGAGCGAATCGGATGCTAGCACTTTCCCAGGCTTGGTATCGTGACACTTCCATTACGAGTATGAAGCTATGCTATCTGAGCCATGAGTATGAACCTGTGCTATCTAAACTATGAGTATGAACCTGTACTATTTGCTACTAGTATTAATCTAAACTATCTGAGCTATGAATATGAACCTGTACTATCCAAGCTATGAGTATTAAGATGTACAATCTGAGCTATGAGCATGAAGTTCTACAATCTGAGCTTTGAGTTTGAAAGTGTACTATTTGAGCTACGAGTCTGAAGTTGTACTATCTGAGCTATGTGTATGCACATGTACTATCTGAACTATGAGTATGAAGCTGCACTATCTGAGTTAGCGTTATGAAGCTGTACTATCTGAGCTTTGGGTATGAAATTGTACTGTCTGATCTACAAGTATGAAGATGTACTATCTGAATTATGGGCATGAAGTTGTACTGAGCTGTGAGCATATAGCTCTAATGTCTGAGCTACGAGTATAAAGCTGTACTATGTGAACTATGAACATGAAGCTGTTGTATCTGAGCTACGAGTATGAAGCTATGCTATTTAGCTACGCGTACGAAGCTGTACTATCTGAGCTATGAGTATGAAGCTATGCTCTCTAGCTACGCGTACGAAGCTGTATTATCAGAGCTATGAGAATGAAGTTGAGAGTTTTGAGTATGAAGCAGTACTATCAGATCTATGAGTATGAAGCTGTACTATCACAGCTATGAGTATGAAGCTGTACTATCAGTGCTATGAGTATGAAGCTGAACTATCTGAGGCATTATGGTAAGCCTCAATTTCTGCTGTTTTTTCTGACAGTCACGCTGCACGCCTGACCTATGGAAAACTTAGGTAAACTCCAGTTATTACAAAAGTTGTATATTATTCGGTGATATCAGCAAACTAATAATACAGTATAATACTACAGACATAATCATAAGTGTTTTTTTTTGGGGGGGGAGAGGATCAAACCGTGTCATGAGCAAGTAATGTACATTATTGTGAGTCTTAACTACAGAGAACCAAAAGACATACAAGTTTTAAAAGTGGAAATATAAAGTGTACAAATTCTGAACAGTGAGCTACATTGCTTGGTTTCTTGTAGTGAATTTCATTCACAGGAAACTCCAGCGACCCATGTAACACAGAATATATTGTTATTGGTAGTATTAGCATTTATTAATAATTCTGGTGTTCAGGCTATTTAATTATATATCCCCATGTAAATGATAGGAAAACAATTGTGTGGCATTATCATCAGGTTTACTTTTAAAGATTGCGTAATTTGCTTCTTGATTTATTGATTAGTCCAATTATGAACAGAAGGGTTTAGAAATGAAGCTTTATTTATTTTTCAACGAGGATTCATTTGCATGAAGTTATTACTATTTCTAAGATTGTATATGTTGGATTCACCAACCAAGGAGAGCAGTAGTTAAGAAAGATACGAGGGAGATGCACCATAAGCAATTTTATGAAAGTACAAAAGCATGTCAGATGTAAGCCTGTCTGCTTTGTGTTGGATAGCAGATTTACACACAGAAAGGTTTAGCTGATGCATGCTTCTGTTTAGACCAATTGCATAGGCAATACTGGGTTAAGGACAAAGCAGTTTTGAAAAAAATAATTGCATAACGATATTTTGTTTATTCCCCAGTTCTTCACCTTGATAGTGACATGCTCGTAATTTCTCTCGGTCCCTTATAAGTGTAGCTTAAATTAATATATTAAAGTAGAAGAGTTGTTCTCTGTATATCAAGGGGGAATATACTTTCATAAAACATAGATTTTATATAAGTTTGTCCTCTGTCAGTTTTTAGATTAGATTTCTCACAATGTCGTATACTATTTACTTATGGAACCTGTTGTGCCTCATGTATCCAAACGCCATTGTCGTGCTTTTGGTTTGCTTTTCTTATTTTATATTTGAGGAAATATTAATTTTATGATTGTAACTTCATATTGACTGTATTTCCTGTTTGCCTTTTTTTTAACTCCTCCAAAATTATGGTATATAATATAAATATTGTTACTGATCAAACAATTCTATTCTATTCAGCTTATGTCATGTTTATATGTTCTCTTTCATACTTACTGCATTTACCCAAATAATACTTACCTCCACAATAGTTCTTATCACTGAGTTATAAATCAGCCATAATAATTTTATAGTAAGTTTGAGTGTTAAATATCGCAGTATATGTATGTTTTCAATGATAGTATTGCTATTTTCTACATATGTGGATGCTTAAATACAACTTTATCAAAAGTTTATCCTAAATATTTTGGAGAGCTGATATTCTTTACAAGCGTGTGATTAATTACATATAGTGGGTGATATTCCTTTGATATGTTCTGGTAAAGGTCATGGACATGGTTTTGTTTGAATTAGATCTACTAATATCTGATCGTCCACAAAACACTGATCGTAGCTACTGATGTATCTCCACAGTCAGTAATAATGATGCATAGTAAGCGAATAATCTTATATTTCAATGAGGTGACAGTATCGTTAATATAAAGATTATCGTGCTGAGGCAGATTAACACTGACATGTGGATAGATTATATGTTTCCTTCTTGCGATGGATTTCGGATAGACTGCAATCATTTTATATTTTATAATCTCTCAAATAATAGCATTAAAAACGAATTGCAGTATTATATCCCATTAAACACGTTAGTGTGTATTGAGTCCATTCCTTTAAATGACCGACATAACCAAGACCTGATCTTAGTAAAAAATAGGTGAAAGCACCAAGAACGGTCTAATCTTGGAAGTAATTCTAAGATGCTTGATACGAAGATGTTATATTTAAAGTTTTATTACAGTGGTATTAATATTCTCTCAGAACATCGCTTTCATGTATTTTGAATTCCTTGATGCAAGAGGTTAAGGTTACCTTACAACATACCAAACATTCTATAAGTATAGTGCATATAATGGTATAGCACTAATTGTATGATTTCTTTCCTTTCAGCTCTTGGTAAGTATTTAAGTTCACGATGAACATACATCACGAATTTATGTAAGTTAATATACCTGATCATATCAGAAGTTATACTTACATTGTAACAAAAAGGTTGTTGTTGCTGTTGTGGGGATTAACGCCATTTTTCAACACACGATATAATATACTTGGCGACCAGTACAACTGGTGGAAGAATAACCAGTGAAATTCCCGGGTAAAACAACCGAACCACGGGAAGCTACTGGTAAGCTTTCTCAGGTACCCACATTGTCCGAGTGCGAGACTTGAACACATGCAGACAGAGGTGAGACGGCAGTGGCAGTAGTAGAATCACAATCTTTACATGTTCTTAAATCAAATGAGTACATACGTACTAGATGGCAATCCGTGGTATACAAGCATTTATTTTATCTTTATAATTATGTCCTCAATTTTAGAAGCCTGAAGGTAAGTGGTGATTAGTAAAAACGACAAACTAAAACAATTTATGTGCGAATCCAATTGAACCTCATCTTTCCAACCAACACTTTTTACATTAAGTATGATCATCATTACTATGCGTAAATATATGTGCATATATAATGACCATAAAAACATAAAATGACAAGGGAGCAAACTGGAATAAACATGTAAGGTACATGTGGACATATTCAATTTGAATCTAGGGCAATAATCAATACTCTTGTCTGTGGAAATGCCTCTGTCAGCAGGTATGCACATGTGGAAACAATGTACTCATTAGTACAGGATGATACAGGTTAGTGCCTGATCTATACTGAATCTCGGTATCATCCAGTAACTTAAACCTTTAAACAAAGACAGAAGAAGGCGTGATAATATGATTTCTTTTAATATTGGGATGGAATATTATCAAGCAGATTTGAGAACTTTTACTTCGTAAGTCTACCTAGATTTGAACATAAGTCCGATGGTGATTCAGTGATGGAAGTATGATATTATGAATATAATCATAACTGTTCTGTGTGAGTTTGTGCGTGTAAGAGTGTGTGTGTGCGTGTTAGAGAGCGTGTGTGTGTGTGTGTGTGTGTGTGAGAGAGAGAGAGAGAGAGAGAGAGAGAGAGAGAGAGAGAGAGAGAGAGCCATCCATTTATGAAATTGAATTCTCGCGCTTTATGCTTTATTGGAAGTGATTTTGTCTCAGCAGCTTGTAGTTCCTTTTATTAAATGACTATTAAGAAGTCGCATACTTTTTACCTAATTAAAAATAATCAAAAATATACTCTAACAAGTTCCTTAGAATTTATTATTTGCAACCATACCATATTTTAAGTTTTAAGCCTTACGTAATGTTGACTAGTGTCAGAAAAGACCTTGAAATATTGATATTTAGACAAACAAAAGCAGAACTATATTCTGATTTAATTGCTTGTAAATTCCAAGAAATATATTTGCTGTGGTATCTATGTATATCATGATAGTGTCATGATTCAATAACTAACTTATGTGAGGTATATGCAAATTTGTTATATATTTTCATCTAAACGATAACCGCTATTATGTCCAGAAAACCGTCGAAACCAAAATTAACTTTGTACTTGTATTATAGTCTACTGGATAAACCAGTCATAAATTGATAGTCTGGTTCGCTAGATGCTGTTGTGTCTGATTAGGTGATATATTGCTTAATTAACTCTTACCCCAATTAAGATCAGTCATAATTTATCGAAACTATTCTACACCATAACATCTTACGTTTTGCACCGAATACATCGCTACTAATATCGTTTATTTTCCTTGGTTTTGATACAAGTCAGATTGGACATTGTTGTCTTTACTAAATAAGGCTTAACAATAGTAACTCAATACAATGTTCTGTTAATAATCAATGTTATTATATCTTGTTGTCAATACAAATAAGTCAAACTTAAAGATGTTCATTTTCAGGCATAATTTGAACCAATCGATTCAGAATTGTTTTCTTCACGATATCCTTAACTTTTGAAGAGCATGCAGAGTTAGATCTTGTTGAATATTCCATATTGTTTAATAACTTACCAATTTTACTGACTGACAAACTCACGTTTTCTATCAACGAGCATCATATGGATAGTCCAAACGAAGGACATTTTACAACAGCAAAAAACATGAGATGGGTCGCAGAAAAGAACATATGCTAATTATTATCCTTCATGGATAAGCAATGAGAAGAACATTTAAATATAAGTCAATACTAACAATAACCACTGTTGTTGAATACTCATTCAAAGAAATGGCATACACGGTAGTTGTATTTTTTAGATATATGTTCCTTTGACTTTCTTTCGAACCTAAATTAGCGATGAATATATAAATATTTCTAATATAGTCTGTATTATGTTCTTTCAGAAAGATTTGCACAAACGACAAGTAAGTACTAATTTATCTGAAACAAAGAGTTTTACTACCAGTAAGTAAATACTGTTATGTATAAATAAGTTTATAAGACATTTTATATGATATATTAGACAAGTACTTCTATTGAAAAAAAAATGAAAAAATATATTTTATTATACATCAAATTGCAATGCTTTCAGTTCATTTCTCATGTCTTTTATGATGCTTTTTCGGATCAACCTTTCGATAACACAGTTTTAGATGACATGAAGGTATTAGTTCATTTTTCTTGTTTATTATCTGTTCATATAGGACAAAATGTCGGTAACAACATTTAAAATCAGATTAGTGTAAACTAATGATACTTTCTTTGACTCAATGATAATGCTATGGTATATGTCTTTGAAAAGAAAAATAATCAAATGCGAGATGGATGAAGTTTGCAAGGAATTCTGGAACCTAGTTAAGACATTAAGACAGTCTTCGATGCAGATGATGCTAAAACATTCGACCAGATTACGAAATATATGATATGTAGCAGTCAGCTTGGGGAGGTTCGCCCTCAAAACCGCTCCCATATTGCAAGAAGAAACCAGGCGCAGCCCACAATCACTGTACCGTTCATCTACGTACCAACCCAGACAAAACGATGGCATCAGAAATATTTAACAATCTGCAAGACTACGACGAGTGTCTTCCGATAGGGCTATCAGATCTGCTTGAACAGCTGCCATTTGCAAGATCCCCCTCCCAAATCGTATATGACATCCTCACTGGGATAGTTCTATCCAATAGCCTTGAGAAACTTGAGGCCATTCTCTTTAATGAAGAATTCCACAGTGTAAATAGACATAGATATACAGTGCATAACGCTGAACTTTTCACCAAAAAGGGTGTCTACCTATATGATGATACGAGTGGATTGAGCACGTTCGAAAAGATGCATATCACCCCATTTGAGGACGTTTCCAGCCCGATTACCTGTACATGAGATGTGTGGAAGCACGCTCCAAAGCTTTCGCGAACGTTTGGAGTCTGCCCTAGATTACTACCACGTGCACAAGGATGTGCTACTGTCAAGACTTTCGTGCCAGTTGCATTGGAATCTATGGCCTGGATCATGCGCACTAATTCTCCTCCTGGATAATGCGCTGGTATGCTTTCTTAAAAATAACTGGTGCGTACGGAGTTGGACCTGCTAACATATATCAACATGCCTATGTTTCTGGAAAATGAGATGCGAATTGGAGTATCAATGATAAGTAATCCGCGTGCTAAGACAATTAATACGATATGTCCTGAGCACGACCCAGCCAAACTCACTAGCTGGATTGCCTACTTCAACACTAACAACCTCTAAAGATATGTCATGATGCAGCGACTTCCAACTGGGTGATTTCACTGGGAAGAAGACAAGCCCATGACTGAGTAGGGGGATGCAATTGTAAGTGCAGTTTGATGATCAGTTCGATATGATCTTTGAAGGTGACCTTGAATACCCGACAGAGATCCAAAGTGTTCACAGGGACCTTACATTAGCAGCTGAAAATATGACCATCCCAGAAGAGTGAAGTTCTGAGTATCTACACAGTTTGGTAAAAGGTCTGACTAGAAAATACGTTGAGTATGCATAGATAATATCAGACCTATACATGATAGATAACTACGTAAAACGTTTAACCAATTCAGATGAAGCGATTTTTTCTGTAGCAGCCTTTCGCGCCTTTAATGATACTGCTGGTCATATGGATGGAGCTGTACGGGCGGCTGTCATACTTCCTGTTTGCAAATGGCAGCTCCGTGTTCAATGCAGTTCACACAAACATTGCTATTTTAGTGGAGTTCGACTGTTGGTCTTAAGACCAAGGTACATTAATTGATAACGATTAGGCTGCGTCTCTTTCGAAACGAGGCAGGCTCGATCCTTGCCGCACTATACATCCAACACTCTTTTTGCCACAGATTGTTTTAGATTCACGCATACTCCAAGGAAATGGGTTAACGTCACTTGCCAGGCATAGTTAGTGAATCTTTTGTGTTAGATACACATCTAATTAAATAATTGAACGTTATGACCCCTCTTGCTCTTGAGCGCTGATGGTTATTCTAGCGATGGTTAATCTAGCCTGCGAGGAAGTCTCTCAGTTTCAACGTTTGCGAGCTTGGACGAGAGTCCGATTTAACAGCCACCTCCAGATCCACGCCTATGCTAATTTCTCGAGTGTTGTCGTTAGGGATCCGCTCCATCTGCTCCCGTGATAAAGGTTGCTTTGTCATCTCGTTTACGGATCATAAAGGCAGTTTTAATTGGGTTTAATTATAAACCGCGCGCCAGTCCAGCTCCAGTAGAGTAGAGCTGTGAAGAGAGTCGTGATGTCGTACAATACTCATCAGGGGGTGGTAAATGCAAGTGGGGATCACCGAGTATGTCAAAGTTTTCTTCGACTTCTTGCGTCGTTGCGTTATTATACGTATCCTTCAATGTTTCCCGTGAAGGTGGGAGTGGGTATGTCTACACAAGGTTAGGCGGGATGTCCACCAGCCAGATCGGAATGATAAGAACTCGCCTAGCCTTGAAAGATTTATCTCAACTGTGAGAGAGGACGAGAGTTCAGAACATCAGATTAGCGATGGTCATCTAGGTTGCTCCGATAGTAATCTATCCCAGGAGGTTTCCATGGTACGTTCTGCTCTCCCATCTCATCATAAGAATGTCAATGCTGATCCTCATTCGTCAGGGTCATTCATCCACGTCTCCATCAACTCTTCCTCGGCCGGTTGGTATACTAATCTCGGAGTAGTGCGTACAATAACAATATATTTAAGCTATTCTAGTGTAATCCGCAAGTCATACACTTTGTATTCCTCTAGACTGTTTACAAGAGTCTCATCTAATGGTTTTATTCTACAAGATTGATCATCCTAATAACATTCTGCGTGATGCACATTCCACCTTTCATGCACCATGGGTGGGGTAGCATGTAGGAAAGACAATTGTGGGTGTTCTAGATCCAGAAGTATCTAATAATTTTGATACAGGTATCCTTGGCTTCATAATACAAAGCAAAATAGGGAATATATCTAACTTACCCCCCTCCCCATTTTACATCCTCTCTCAACTACAGACTGATTCAACCTGCCATTTGCCCAATCAATTGTCACCTCACAAGGTTGACTGAGAGTGGACACAAGATAAATAATCTTGCAACAACAATTTAGAATGTCCTCTGTAGGAACATTAGATAAAATGTGTACTGACCTTTTTTGTTCAAGCCTTCATATCTTTGTGAAATTTTGATTGTAGCAGCCTTGGCTGTGGTTTGTTATAGATGTCTGCTCTGTTCATGAGAAAGATAAGTTTAACAGCAATATTGACAATTCATGGCATTCTAATGGAAACACGCAGGTCATTTCGAATAAGTACGATATCCCAAGGGGCACCTACGGCTCAATTAAAGGTGTTAAAAAGGCAGGAGTGGAAAGTCCGCTTTGGCGTCACGGTTTTAATCTTGCAGTTGAAAGAAAGCATGGTATGGTGCAGGGTGATTTGGCGTGCCAAGGGGCAGAAAGCTGCTTGTTGCAGGTTTTTTGTTGCGTCTAACGTTCCCAGAGTATCGTAGTTTTTTTATGGACACTATACAGCTTATCGAGCATTTGATGCCACATCCAGATGTTTCAAGAACTTCGAGTGGGCATAGGTCCTTCAGCTAGCAATCTATCTAGTCCCATTTTGCCCTTTGCTATGTTGAAAGAAGCGTGTGCTTTGTTCGACTCAGCCCAAATATTTTTCAATGAAGTAGTGTTTGTCATGCATGTCAACGAAGTGTTTAGAATTCACTCGCCAATATAGTATTATTTAATAGGTCTTTGAAGTATGCACTGGGGTAGTATGTACTTTGCTTTCCGCTAGCACGCGAATCTAACGATATTATTTGTCCTTCAAAGAACCTCACAAACGTTCTAGTCATAGACACCAGACCACAAGCCATAGCTGCTTTCTCATTTGTTTCATTTTGACATGTTGACAATTTTAAACAAAATGCCAAACAAATATTGTTGAACAAATTCGACGCTGAAGTCATCTATGCCGCCCGTCTGTGTTTGGAATACTGTGAAACTAAAACTTTTACAAAACATTTCCAGCTGATATTAGTTAGAAAATAAAATGTGTAGGGTATGACA
>JAECUM010032166.1:0-25000 GCA_016617855.1 Megalonaias nervosa
ATATATATATATATATATATATATACAAAATGATGATTAGAGACTTATAGAGGACCCAAACGTAAATGAGGCTGCTGGTGAAATGAGGACTGGGTCAATGATGCGGAGAAGAAAGAAGATTGGGAGAAGGACGCCAACAAGCCTCCTTTTAAGCTCAATCACTTCGTCCGCCGTAAGACGGAATACTTGGATAAGCTATCCTTGTCAAGCCGGACCAGAGAAATGCAGTTGTCTTGGATGTAGGTAAACACCCATAATCCAGGACAACAGCCAACAACCCTTTTCAGGGCCTCCCAAAGCTCTAGAAAGGAGAGTTGCCACTCAAATTATTGAACTATCCCAAGCCCTTACTCTTCTTTTTGTGTGTACGTGATAGCATTATATGTGTTTGTGTGGATGTAGTGGTTATCAATACTCATACCCTTCTGTGTATATAACTAACCACAGCACGTGTATCAACACTCCAACCATTGGCTAGTCCGGTGTGTGTTGGATAATAACAAGAATATATATTGGAAAGTAAATTATTAATTTAACCAAGAACGTGAAATTCCTGTTTGAGCCTATAATCCTTCTCCAACTTAAATTCCCATTTGTGTCTATAAACGGTCCTCACGTTAAATGACCCGTTTGGACTAATAAAGCTTCCCGATGTTAAATTCCTGTTTGGACCAATAAACATGCGCCCAATGTAGGTCAGCGACTTCTAACAATATTAACATTTCCCCCCATGTGAATCTCCCTCTGGGTCCTATACATTTTTGACCACTTTTAAAATGGGATGCCCATATGAACCGCAAATGTCTTCTATAACTACTAATATTTTTATTTTCCTTCATACTTTATGTGCTCCATTTGAAGTTGATGGCAAGTCCAGTTAAAATGCTGCTGCTGAAAGTATGACCATATAATGTGAAATGTTGTTCCACCTGTCTTCTTTCCAGCTCTTTTGAGATTTATTCGTTTGGAAACTATTCAGTTTATGTGTCATACTGACAATCGCATATGTTGCATGTCATAAGATTTATCACAGCCTCTATTTAGCATGTGCTGTTTAGTCTGTGTTAGTCTTTTCGCTCCATACGGATAATGTAACTATAGATGACACACACAAATGAATACAGTGGCAAGCGATGGTACCTCCGGTCTTTACTGACGTCTTGGACTAATTTTTTGGTGTTTTGAACTTAAGTAGCATTCATAAGAAAGGCCTAATTTATTGGTGTTTGAAAATTGTGTAATATTCACAAGAAAGGCCTAACTTGTTGGTGTTTGAAGTTATGTAACATTTGTAAGAAAGGCCTAATTTATAGGTGCTTTAACGTATGTAACATTCGTAAGAAAGGCCTAATTTACTGGTGTTTGATCTTGTGTCACATTCATAAGAAAGACCTAATTTATGGGTGTTTGAACGTATGTAATATTCATAAGAAAGGTCTAATTTATTGGTGTTAAAATTTATGTAACTTCTATCATTCGCTCTCCTCTTACATTAAAGACTGCAATTTGCTTGAGATCTCTGCAGAAACGTTGGAGGGTTAATAACATGTCGCATTCCACAGTGGAATATATTTATACTTAAACTGGTGGCGACGTAATATTAAACATGTATGTTTAACGTTTTCAAGTTGATGAAGTTCTTCTTCAGTTTAAGAAACAATTTCCATCTGTATAAAAAGACGCTAATATATATATATATATATGAGAGTAGTAGTATATATGTATATATATATATATATATATATATATATATATATATATATATTGCTGACATTCCATGGCATTGAAATGGACGAACAATTCTTGCTAAAGTTACGTACGTGCCCTTTAGTTACAAGATGCCTTGTTTATTTTACTGAATGGAAGCTTACAAAAGATAGGAATATAATTTGGCATAAACAATTCCGCCTCCCCATTTACCATAACCACTCTCTGAATGCACACCTCGTTCTCAAGTTACAATCACCTCGATCCCCGCTCTTCTCTCGAAGTTGTCCCATTAACAATACTATACATCTCACGGTGTTATTCATTAGTTCAAACGCACGCAACCATTAATTTCGAATTAAATTTCAACTGTTAAATGCAGTAAAAATGTGCTCCGTTAATTGGATCTCATTACTGAATAGTGCTATCCAGATGAACTTTCTTATATGATGTACCGTGTCCAGAAATAACCCGCGGATCTTGCCTCAAACAGTGTTAAACAGCAGCGAAATGGCACATGTTGTGCCTATAGCCATATCTCTGATAACAAATGTCAAGTATATTATTTATCTTCACAGAAACGCATCGTGGTTCATAGGGCAAATTCAGTTTAAGGTTACTGAACGTGTAAGATACTGTTAAACAATGGGAAGGCATGGAAATAATTTTTTTTCTTCAAATACGCGTTGCGAATAATTGTTTCCGTACGTTAAATAAAGAGGCGAGAGGAACTTTATTTGACTTAGATTAGTAAATACTGAACTGAATTAGAGGAAAACACGCATTGTTTGCGAATTATACAGAGCAAATGATGCAGGAATGGCAATTAGGAAGTAAAACTTGCAGTTATATTATTTTGTTTGTCACCGTCTAAAAATAAGACATTCATCAATTGGAGATAAACTTGGCAATTTGAATGGGCGATGTAAGAAAGTTGAGAGAGAGAGAGAGAGAGAGAGAGAGAGAGAGAGAGAGAGAGATCTAAATGTCTTCATTTCGCTACGTTCTGAAGTAAATGTCATCACCAGTATGAAGTTTATGCCAACGTAGTATTACATGACAGCAACATCGAAGACATTGAAAATTGTATTTAATTTTTAAAAAAATATTTGTCACCGTTGTAACAAAATCAACATTGCCACTATCAACAACAGCAACAACATCAACATAGATGTTTCTTTGTACTAAAATATATAAACAATAAAAGTCTAGATAATAAATCACAAACTATTTTTTTGCTGGTAATGGAAGTGGCATTGTGAAGACAATAAAGAAAATATAGATGATAACAGCAATAAATGAAACAGCTGTAACAATAACAATGATCACGATGACGATGATACTACAATCTATGATAATAATAATGACAAGAATGTTGATGGGGATAACAAAGACAATCACTATGCCGATGACAACGACGACGACAATCAATATGATGCTGATACATTTGCTCCAGTATAAATATATATTTTTCTTCTTTCTATCGTGAATTCAACGCCATCGAAACTCGGTGCTTATTTGCACTTCTCTGAGTTCTAATTATTGCATACCGCCTTGGATATGCAGGAAAAATAACCAGACTAATCTTGAATCATCAGGATGCAGCGTTGGCAGCTAATTGTGCATAAACACACTTCACCAAATTACTTCTTGATTTACCTGTTCTTACAGGAGTATAAAACGAAAATAGCGAAGATGTAATTCATTGACAATATTAATTTGATCAACATATTATTTATTTCTCCAGTACGATGTGATAAACAACTGCAGTGTTTACGCCAGAAAGAGAACGCCTTCATCAAGGAATGTGAGCAAATAACGTAATTAAAACGTATCACAAGCTCCTCTCTCTCTCTCTCTCTCTCAACTCTGCACTTTATTTTCGACTTCTCAACATGATGAATACGGAGAATTTTAAATAGTGAATAAATATCGTGAAATAATTATAGTAGAACAAATTGAAATGTGTTAGTAGTGAAGGGGGGGGGGCACTTTGCAATTAATGGAACATCTATGTTAAATTTAGTCGTTCGCACTTTGGGGTCATAACGGAAATTTAACATGGAGCAGACTGGGGCAGTCTAAGGTCAAGGGGAATTTAACATAGGGAATGTAGAGCGACAATGGATTGGGCCTATCTAGGTCAGTAGGAATTGGAGAGGGGTGACGTCGCGGTACTGAACACTGGCAACAATGTTGCAAGTGGCTGGCCTCAATCGGGCGGAACAGTGTGGCAAGGGGCTGACCTGAATACGCGTTACTCTAGGGACAAATAGAGACATAGACATAGAGACGTGGTTAGAGACAGGGTTAGAGACATAGACAGAGACATAGACATATGACACAAACATAGATTGATGAACCTCAATCTATCACACCAAAAATCGACTAAAAATTTGTTAGGCAAGAGAGAATAGATATCTTTTCGAGGCAATGGAGTGGCCCTGAAAAGAGCCTTTGGTGTTTTTGTTAGCGCCATTCATTTAGCATAGAGGGCATCGCACGGATCTACTTCTCTTCTTTAAACTTCGTCTGGCCTCTGGACCATAGATTAAGACACGCTTCAGACAGCCTTGCCTCTCCACATAGATTCTTCGTTTCCAAAGGGCTATATCAGTCATCTGGGTAATTGCCCATGATGATTTGACATACATGGAATAGTCCGGGTGGAGCAGCATCGACGATAGGAGGGCAGACGATTCTACGGTTGTCCACATCTTGTGACGAGAACAGGTGAAGGGAGTGAGGTGAACCGCGGTTATTTATAGTGGAAAACGAATTGAGTTCTTTCACCAATCATAATCAGTGGCAGGTCCAGACGTAGGTCTTCGCCGTGGCAAAGGCATAAGGCAGTTGAAGCTCATTACTTCCCGTTCCTGAGTTTGTTTGTTTTTTTAAAAAAAGAAAAAAAAAGCAAACACCCAACCGTCTTTTTCAGGGCCATCTATCTCTCTCGAAAAGAGACTACTCAATGTTTGCCAAAATCAGTTAAAACTCAAAATCCCTATTTCCCCATGATGGACGTGTGTGAGTACGTGAGTGTAGGTCCTTATTATAAAAATCAAAACCAAGAGACACTTACGTTTTTCTTTCTGGTATATTCTCTGGTACAAATTCCAATCAAATTTCACAACACATCACTTTAAAAAGTTTCATTTTTCTTCTTCTTTGTCTTTTAACTCTCTCCTTGTTTTGAATTTCTTCACTGTCACAGTTTTTCCTATTCTTCTTCCTCACTTTCTTCTCGTCTTCTTTTCTTCTCTCTCTTCGCTTTCTTGACGTGTCTGGGTTCTTCCGTTTCGGAGGTTACCACTTCTTCCTGTTCGGAACCCGTCTCTACCTTTTGCTCCTGTTGTTTTTTAGGGCATTCTGAAGACCAATCTCCTTTCTCTTGACAATGATAACAGGTTTCTTGACTTTTGTCTCGAAAGGAGGGAGAGTAGTCGGCCGGCTTCTCTGAAGAAAACCTTTGTATGACACCTCGCAAAGCTCTGATCAGAAGTTCAATCTGTGTTGGCTCTTCCATTTGTTTGGTCGGATTGAAAGTGAAATGAATACTCTGAGGGAAGACACTGACCCTTTAAATAGGGAAGACACTGACCTTACCTTTATATATAGGGGACCATGGCGTTTAAAATGTAGTCACTTGACTTTTTGCAGTCAAGATGAAACAATCGCATCATTTCGTGAAGACAAGAGAAGAAAGTAAGAGGCAGAAACGTGACCTATCGCCTCGCACAGTAACTGAATTCTTGGCTCAGATTCAAGCCAGCGATTTCGAAGATGACGTGAGTGACCCAGAATCCAGACCCAGAGTGTCTACACCAAACCAAAGTCCACCACCATTAACCCCTGAAAACTACTGCCACATTCAAGAGACGGATAAACGTTCCTCTAGAAAATTTAAATCCACGGCCTATACTTACACGGTGAAATTTAAAGGCAGAGAGGGTTCATCACCGATTTGTGGGAATCTTTGTTAACCATACTGGAACAGCAATGTCGAGCTAAAGAAGACGATCGTTTGACACTTTCCATTTATCACGCCAGTATGAAGTCCCCTGTTTAGATCGAGTTTAGCAGACCATCAGAACTGACTCCTTCTAAAGTCATCGACAAGATCCCACACGTACAGCAGTCTAACGACAAGTTTCACATCACCGTTGGAAAAGCGACACTGTACATGGCCCACTTTTCTCTTCCCAAAGGGACCGGACGCAAAAAGGTGTTATTGGTGGACGACCTTCGCAGCACGAAAAAAGAGCCTCGTCCAAATTAACAACCATCAAGACTAGATGTTTTTAGCCATGGCTATCGTGGTGGGACCAACGTATGCCGGCATGAACGACACGGCAGAATGGAAAAGAGCCTGGCAAACTATTCGACAATCGGACTGAGACAAACAACGAAGAGAAGCAGAACTCCTGTTACTTGCTGTAACAGGAGTTCTGCTTCTTCTTCGTTGTTTTGCTCGTTGTTTGGCTAGCCTATACAAAGACACACCCTGTGGTCCTAAAATGCACAAATTTCAAGACGTCTTGACTCCACGCTACGACTTGAAGTACACCCTCAAGAAATGCGCGGACCTCTGTTGTTTCGAGGCAAACATTTCAAAGACGGAAAATACATTCACGTCTATCATCATGATGAACATTTTGATGCCATTCCCAGTATCATCGCATTCCTCGGATACAGTTATAACTGTGAGCAATGTGACTATGGCTATAACAATCGAGAGCACCACAGGCATTGTGGATCGAAATGTGAGGGATGTTTGGCCACTAAACCCTGTCTTGACGAAGGACAAGAACGATTGCATTGCCCTGCTTGTCAGCGCACTTTTGTCAGCCATACACGTTACCAACAACATCTCAAGACGCAATGTTCACTGCAGAAAAGTGCTTGCCAACTCCTGAGATTGTGCCCTACTTGTGGACAGGTTATACGTAGCAATAATGCCAAGGCACACCTATGTCCAGGAAATAAACGATGTCACATTTGTCACCAAATTGTAGACCTGGAACACGAATGCTACATTCAAAAATACCAACCCCAACAGGAGGAAGAGGAAGAGGACCAGAAGAAGAAAGGAATTTCATTTTTTTTTTCGATTTCGAATGCATGCAAGAGACCGGCATGCACATTCCTAATTTCTGTGTGGCTCATTGAGCATGCAAGATGTGCATCCAAGAACCAATCTTTTGTCATTGCCCCGATTGTAGCAAGATTCCTGGAGGATGTGAAAAAATCTTTCGGGGACCAAACACCCTGACCGATTTCGCCAAATGGATCTTAGATCCCATCGACGAGACATGGAGCCAAGAGGACATCGAACGTTACGGAGATTGCCATCTGTTACGATTATATAATTTAATTACTTGTGTGTTAGTTTTAAATTCTTTATTTTATTTTTATTTTATTTTTTTTCTTTTTTGTTTCATTACATTTTATTGTAATGATAATTTTCATTGGATTTGAACCTCTTTTCCGAAAATTGACCCCATTAGATTATAACGGTTACTTCAACACTATTTTTAGCTCAGCCTAGTTCGTAGATTTTGTAAACATCGAGTGGAAACGATTGGCGATTACCAAGGTCATGATCTGCTTACGTGAGAGCTCTAATTTGTAAACAACTTTTTTTTATTGAATCTTAAAGTAAGATTTGTTAAGGCTTACGTGTCTATCGGCTGTGTGCTTTTATTGCGTTCTTCCATCTGGGTGACCACGTGGGCCACCATGTGTTCTAAAATAGGGGTTTTAATACTCATTCCCAGAGTTTCTTAGTCAGTCGTAATTTTTACAACTCAGAGCTCAAGATGTTTTATTGTTCAAGCCAGATTGTTTTGAAGTTCATCTATTTTTTGGAATTTAATAATTCATTGTCTAGAAAACTACACAAGTGCTTCATATTTATAAAAGTTCTGGGAGAAAGATATTCAGTGGAAATTTATTCTGGAATTCTAAACGGAAACATTATAAACTTTGATTCATCAGTATAACAAACTCGTCTTACGTCATCGCCTCCATATTGGAATTTCATCGAGATTCGAACCTGGATTCAATTAGAACTGTTTAGTGATAGGACTTATATTTTTCAATCAGAGGATTAAATTTTGGATTATATTCAAAAACCGTAAGTCCCATTTCATATTTTTACCTTGGTTTCTAGGAAAATAAAATATTTTGTTAAAATTTACAAAGTTTGTTGGCTTCACTCTTTTCTTTTGTTATATTTGTACGAGCCTACACGTAACAATAAAAAATTGGGGTTGCTCGTCCTTGGGATATATGAATTTTGGCTAAAATATTTCAGAAAATTGCTTTTCGAAATTTAAATTCCCCTAGTCTTTAAATCCCAAGTACAATTTTACATTTTGTATGAAATCTTTAGTGAAAACAACAGGCTTTCATTCACTATGTCATTAAAAGTGGAGACTTTTCTTTCTAGTCCTACTCAGCAGCAGTTGGATAGTTTGAAAAAGATGAGTTGCTTGAACTTTCCAGAAAATACGATCTTTCTGAAGCAAAATCTTTCTTAACGAAACAAGAAATTAAAAACATTTTGATTCAATATTTGGTAGAGAAGAATGTTCTTGATAAAAGTGTTTTGGCTTCGATCAGAAAGTCGGTATCAGACTCTGACATAAAAGTAAAGGAACTGGAAACGAAATACAAGATGGACTTAGAGTTAAGGAAGCTTGAACTTCAGAAAGAAAAAGAACAAATGTTATTGGAAAAAGAGGAGCGAGAGAAATAATTGCAGTTGCAAATAGAAGAGAAGCAATTGCAATTGCAATTTGAAAAAGAGCAGAGCGAGAGACAGGAGAGGGAGAAAGATAAACAATTTGAAAAGAGGAGAGAGACACAGGAAAGAGATAATGATAAACAAAGAAATTACAATTTGAGAAAGAGGAGAGAGAGACAGGAGAGGGAGAAAGATAAACAGTTAATTTAAAAGAGAGGGACAGAGAGACAGATACAAAAACAGAAGGATGAAAGGGAATTTCAAATTAGAACGAAAGAAATAGAGTAGACAAGTAAAAAGCACATTTCCACTTCACATACGAATTCAAGTTTTGACATTACAAGAAATACCAGGCTAGTACCCCCATTTAGTGAAAAAGAAGTAGACATATATTTTATTTATTTTGAAAAAGTTGCTGAAAATTTGAAATGGGCAAGGGAGCATTGGACTCAATTATTGCAATGTGTACTTTTTGGCAAAGCCCGAAATATCTTTGCATCCCTGTCAGTACAGCAGAGTTCTGCCTATGATTTGGTTAAGGAGTACATCTTAAAGGGTTATGCGTTAGTCCCTGAGGCTTATCGGCAAAAATTTACGAACTATAAAAAGAAGCTGGACAAACTTATGCCGACTTTACAAGAGAAAAAGAGCAGTTACTAAAGAGATGGTGCTTAGCCAAGAAAGTTGAACATGATTATGAAAGTCTCGAACAACTTGTATTACTTGAAGAGTTCAAGAACTGTGTTCCTAATGACATTAAGAATCATCTTGAAGAGAATAAGATCGAAACCTTGGACAATGCTGCTCTTGCCGCTGATGAGTATTCCTTAACTCATAAAGTTCCTGTAGTAAGCAAATATTTAACTCAGCAGTCTACTGGTAGAAAGGTATTTCAGCCAAATACGACTCCTTCCAAAACTCAATCTGACACAACTTTTAAAAATCAAGTTTCTGATAAACTTGATTCAAAATCCTTGTCTCTTCCTACGTGTACCTATTACAAGAAAACAGGACACGTCATTTCTGATTGCTTCAAATTGAAATATAGGCATCAGAATCAAGATAGACCTATCCCAAATGCTCTTATTTCTAAGAGGTCAAGGTCACGGTCATATATTGAAAACAAAACATTTGTTGGGTCTCATAAACCCCAGTCTGATTTAATTATGGAGAATTATGAACCATTCATGTCGAAGGGTTCTATATAACTCTAGGGTGATTCGGCCAATCCTATCCCTATTCAAATTTTAAGGGATACAGAAGCTTTTCAGAGTCTTTTATTATCAGGCACTTTGTCTTTTTCTGAGAAGTCCTGTTCTAATGAGAGTGTTCTCATTCAGGGAGTAGAGTGCGGCTTTGTTAATGTTCCTCTCCATTCTGTAAATTTGTCATCAGACTTAGTTTCAGGATCTGTGACAGTCGGTATAATGTCTTCTTTACCCGTTGAGGGTATTCATTTGTTACTAGGCAACGACCTAGCTGGAGACAAGGTTGTGGTTAATCCACTTGTAACTGACAAGCCTTCTTTGGATCAGAAAGTTGATCCTATTGAAAAAGAATACCCTGAGTTATACCCAGCTTGTGCAGTTACCAGAGCTATGTCAAAGAAAGCTCTTCAGAATGATTTTGATAAGGAAGGTATTCCTTTAGCTGACACATGTATTGGTCAGGCATTTGATGAGGTCACTTTCACTCCTAATTTGGATCAATCAAAAGGTATTGATCACAGTGATCCTCTTTTAAATACTCATTCTCTTTTATCTAATCAGGGTGATAAACGACAATCACTTGTCGTCGAACAGGAAAAAGATCCTGAGAACTCCTGTTTGTTTCAGAGGGCCATTAGTGAATCTGAAGCCACTGAAGTACCTGTCTGTTATTTCATTAAAAATGGAATTCTTATGAGAAAATAGAGATCTCCAGAGGTACCTGCTAATGACGAATGGTCAGTGAACTATTAGATTGTAGTTCCAAAATCATACAGACAGGAAATACTTAGTTTGGCCCATGAAACTCCTCTGGCTGGTCATTCAGGAATAAATTAAACTTATCACAAGATCTTGACTCACTTTTATTGGCCAAAAATCAAAAGCGATGTTTGTAAATTCTGTAGATCTTGTCATACTTGTCAAATGGTAGCAAAACCCAATCAGAAGATACCTAAGGCTCATCTGCAACCTATTCCTGCATTTGACGAACCATTTAGTAGAATCATGATAGATTGTGTTGGTCCCTTACCTAAGACCAAGTCAGGCAACCAATATTTGTTAATCATTATGTGTGCGTCAACAATATTCCCAGAGGCGATTACTTTGAGGAATATTAAAACCAAAACCATAGTAAAAGCTCTGATAAATTTTGTTCTCAATTTGGCCTTCCCAAATCTGTCCAATCGGATCAAGGGTCAAATTTCATGTCTGGAATTTTCCAGCAAGCTATGCAGGAATTAGGCATTAAACAATTTAAATCTTCTGCCTACCACACTGACAACCAAGGGGCTAGAAAGATTTCATCAGACTTTAAAGAATAAGATTCGATCATATTGCTTTGATACGAGTAAAGATTGGGATGAAGACATTCATTTACTTTTGTTTGCTATAAGGGAGTCCGTTCAAGAATCTTTAGGATTCAGTCCCTTTGAACTAGTTTTCGGACATACTGTGCGTGGACCTTTGAAGTTGTTGAAAGAGAAACTTCTTTCTAATGAAAATACTGAGCTCAATCCTCTTGATTATGTTGCTGATTTTAAGTACAAATTGTCAAAGGTTTGTGAGGTCGCAAGAGCAAATTTGCACTCTACTCAGTCCAGAATGAAATCAAGATATGATCAAATCTCAAGGGATAGGAGTTTTCAGCCTGGTGATAGAGTTCTAGCTCTCTTGCCCATTCCACAAAATCCACTTCAGGCCAAGTATTATGGTCCATATACGCTTGAAAAGAAAGTAAAAGATTTAAATTACATCATAAATACTCCTGGTAGGCGAGAACAAAAACAACTTTGCCACATTAACATGTTAAAGGAGTATATTGAAAGGGATAGCCAAGTAAATCATGCAATTATTTTAGTTGTACCTGTCCCACTCACTGAGGATTTAAGTGAAGAAATTCAATTGGACACTGTTGATCTTGGAGTAACAAATCTTCGGAATTCGGAAATTATGACAGATCTGGACCAGAAACTTTCTCATTTACAACAACAAGAAAGGAATGAACTTAAACAGTTATTATTCGAATATGAGCGCTTGTTCCCAGATATTCCTACGAAGACAAGCAAAATTTTTCATGACGTTGAAATTGTAGATTCAAAACCTGTGAAACAATACCCATACAGGATGAACCCTCTCAAACAGGAATACTTAAAAAATGAAATTCAGTTTTATGCTGGAGAACGATTTCATAGAGCCCAGTAAAAGTGATTGGAGTTCACCATGTATACTTGTTCCGAAACCGGATAAAACTTTCCGTATGTGCACTGATTATAGGAAGGTGAACAGTGTGACAAAAACAGATTCATTTGCATTACCAAGAATTGATAACTGTATTCATAAAATTGGAAATGCCAAGTACGTCATCAAATTCGACCTTCTGAAAGGATTTTGGCAAATTCCACTAACGGAAAGAGCGAAAGAACTTTTGGTATTTGTGACACCAGATGGACTCTATTAGTATAAAATAATACCGTTCGGGATGAAGGGTTCTCCAAGTACTTTTCAACGTTTGATGAATATGATTACCTCTGGTCTAGATCATTGTGATGCTTACATTGATGATGTCATCATCTACAACGACACCTGGAAAGAACATCTAGCCACGATTTGGAAATTCTTTGAAAGACTCACTGATGCAAATTGGACAATCAATTTATCTAAAAGTGAGTTCTGCCATGCTTGTGTAACTTTTCTAGGACATATTGTGGGACATGGTCAAGTTAAACCTATCGATGCTAAGGTCAAAGTTATCTCTGATTTTCCTGTGCCTGTCAGCAAAAAGCAACTGATGCGATTTTGGGGTATGGCCGGATACTGTTGAAAGTTTTGTTCCAATTTTTCTAATATTACTGAACCTCTGACAAACTTGTTAAGTAAGAAAAACAAGTTTCTTTGGACTGAAAAATGTCAGGAAGGCTTTGATAGATTAAAAGCCATACTCAAAATTGCGCCGGTTCTAACAGCTCCAAATTTCAATCAGTCTTTTAAATTGTCTGTGGATGCAAGTGATGATGGGGTTGGAGCAGTATTGATTCAAGAAGATAGAAATGGTGTTGATCACCCGGTGTGCTATTTCTCTAAGAAATTAAACAAGCACCAAAGAAATTACTCAACAATCGAGAAGGAATGCTAGGCTTTGATACTGGCATTACTTTATTTTGAAGTTTGCATTAGCTCAGCTCCTCCTCCGGTTGTAGTGTTTAGTGATCACAACCCCCTTACTTTCATCGACAAGATGAAAAATAAAAATCAAAGATTATTAAGGTGGAGATTGTTTTTGCAAGAATATAATCTGAACATCAGGCACATCAAAGGAAAAGACAATTTTATTGCAGATGCACTTTCCCGTGTATAGAAATATTATTTCATGTACTCTTTATATAATTCAAAAGAGTTTTCTTATGTAATTTCATTTTACCTCATGTATAATTTACATATGGTAAAAACAAAGCTTTATTATATAAATTTTTCTTTTTCTTTATGGGGGAAGTGTTACGTATATGTAGTTAAATTGCTTGTGTGTTAGTTCTAAAATTCTATTTTATTTTCTTTTTGTTTCATTACATTTTATTGTAATGATTATTTTCACGGGATTCGATATTTTTTTCCAGTAAATTCTGTTTGCAAAAGATATTGCATTAGCATTATTTTTAACTCACTATGGTTCATAGAGTTTGTAAACACTACGCGAAAACGATTTGCTATTGCCAAGGTCATTTCGTCCTACGTGTAGTCTGAATAAACAATGTTTTATTTTTAAATTTATTTCAGAGTGAGAATCTAGTATTTAGATAGGACTATTCTTGCATACGTGACAAATGGCATTCTTTTTATTGCGATGTTCAAATTAGTCATTGACGTGTAGTACCATGTGACCTAAAATCGAGGCTTAAAACAGCTATTTTCTAAAAGATCGGGTCAGAGTCGTTCTTAACACCTCGAGGAAACAGGGTGTTTCTAATTGTTGTTGTCAGTTTGACTTTCATTTGTTTTGGAATTTAATAATTTATTCACTAGGAAACCAAACAAGTGTACTTTTTTATAAAAAGTTCTGGGAGAAAGACATTCAGTGGAAATTTATTCTGGAGTCATACGGAAACATAAACTGTGATTCAATCGAGGATTTATTACCACCAGTAAAACGGTCTATTCTGACGTCATCGTCTCCATATTGGAATTTCATCGAGATTCGAACTCGGATTTTTTTAGAACTGTTTAGTGATAGGACTTGATTTTTCATTCTTAGGATTAAATTTTGGATTATATTCACAAACCGTAAGTCCTATTTCCAATTTTTACATTGTTTCTCGGGAAATAAATTATTTTGTTAAAATATACAAAACTTGTTGACTTCACTCTTCTCTCTTGTTATTATTGTACGAGCCTACACGTAACACCAAGGTCATGATCTGTTTTCGTGATAGCTCTAATCTGTAAACAATTTTTTTTTATTGAATCTTATAATGAGATTCGCTAAGGCTTACGTGTCTATCAGCTGTGCGCTTTTATTCCGTTGTTCCATCTGGGTGACCACGTGGGCCACGATGTGATCTAAGGAGGGATCGATCCTTTGAAAAAAGCCTCTACCATCGCCAAAGCGTGTTCCTTAGTGTACCTCAAACGATTCATGCCCGAGAAAACCCTAGCTTTCATCCGCCCTCAAACGACGAACTTTGTCAAACGTCGATAGTCGATCAAAACCCTACGCTGGCTACATTACTTGTGCGACAAGGAAAACAAATGGATCCAACACGCCTGAAACGAAGGAGGCAAAAAGACCATCGGCACTTATTCGGTGGATGTTTGCGACTTAGAAAACTCCAAGATCGTGTACGAGTTTAACGGTTGTTTATTTCACGGATGTCCCATCTGTTACCCTCAACGTGACACTAAAAATCAGGTTTTACAACGTACCATGGAAGACTTGTACGAGGCCACTTGTCAGCGGAGCTTAAAGTTAGAACAGCAAAGATACCAAGTGGTGGAAAAGTGGGAGCACGAGTACAATAACCGTTTGAAAATCTATCCCGAGTTTAAACGTATCGTAGAAAGTTACAAGCTGGTGGACCCTCTCGACCCTAGGGACAGTTTCTACCGGGGACGGACGAGTGCCACTTGTTTGCCGTACCACACCGACGAGGAGAAAGAAGAAGAAATCAAATACCTGGACGTGTGTTCGCTGTATCCTAACCTGTGTAAATATTGTCACTTTACCTCAGGTCACACACATTTGCTGAAGGAACACATCGACCTGGACAACATTCGACAATACGAAGGATTGATTAAATGTAAAGTCTTGCCTCCCACGACTTGTACCATCCCGTTATACCTCACCATTGCCAAAGAAAACTGATCTTTCCCTTGTGTCATACTTGTGCCGAAGCGTGCAACCATGTCCATCCTTGTCAGCACACCCTGGAAGAATGCCTTTCACAGGAACGTGGGTCAGCGTGGAATTGTTTAAAGCTCTGGACCTGGGATACCGATTATTAGAAGTGTACGAAATTTACCACTTTCCCAAGACAGAACAGTACCATAAGGGTGACGAGACTCCGAAAGGCATTTTCGCAGACAACGTGGATGCCTTTTTGAAACTGAAACATGAAGCCATCGGCTATTTATCCTTCTTGGTGCTAGACTCCCGAAGACCAAAAGAAATTCAAAGAGAAATACTTGGATCAGGAAGGCATCACTTTAGACCACGTGGAGACAAACGAAGGTCGACGGTCATTTGCCAAAGTGATGTTAAATTGCTTGTGGGGGAAATGGCACAACGACTGTGTTTACCCAAGACGGAGTATTTGACAGAATCTTCCCGCTACTTCCAGATGATTCACGACAAAACCAAATACATGAAACACGTGGACGTCGTTCGTGAAGACTTGATCCTGGACAATTACGAAGAACTGGACTTTGTAGAAGCCGACAGATTTGGGAATGTCATCATTGCGGCTTACGTGACAGCCTATGCTCGCATAAAATTGTACGAAGCTTTAGAACTGTTAGGAGATCGCGTCCTGTGTTTTGACACTGACAGTTGCATCTACATCGATCGCCTGCGTCGCCGGCACCCTGACATCGAAGGAGACCGTTTAGGAGCCTGGATGGACGAGCACCATAACGACAAGATTCTAAGTTTTGCTAGTGGAGGTCCCAAAAAATACGGCTACGAATACCGGGACCCCCAAGGAGAAGTGCTCACCGACTGTAAAATGAAAGGATTGACTCTCAATTATCGCACTAGTCAAGTGGTGAACTTTTGGAGTATTGAAAGAAGCCTTGCAGTCTGGAGAGGATCGAGATTTTAGAGTGACCACCTACCAACCTCATGAGATTGTACGTGTAGCCACACACCAAATAGTCAGTCGGCCTTTGGAAAAAGTGTATCAAATCGTGTACCAGAAGCGAGTGCGACTCCCCAACAACTGAACTTGGCCGAACGGACAGATTGGTATAAAGAAATGGTTCCAAGACGATAGCCACCAGCAAGAAGGATGACTTCGAAACAGCAAATCGATCGAGGGACCCATTGAGAACTACAAGTTCAAACAATACAATTTTTCTGTCTTCTTGCCTGACTATTGTGATTGTGCCAGTCGATTGGAAACGTTTAAAATATGGCCTACGGATAGAGAAAGATTACCTACTTCGAATGTTTTATCTAGAACAGGATTTGTCTCCTTCGGACCTGAGACTGGATTTGAGATGCGAAGTACAGTGTTTCAGTTGTGGTCTGAGGTTGCGTATGGATCGATGTATCTATAAAGATTCATCTATTCTAGAACATACTCGATGGTCTTTGCACTGTCTTTACCTTTCTATGGCCTTTACACCCATCACACTACGGTACATTTATTACGCTACCTTAGAGAAGGTAGTACCGTTATCCAGGAAGAAAAAGAAGACTTCCAAAACTAGGGATAAAAAGGAAAGATTTACAAGCTCGAGACTTCATTACGACTAGTATAAAAAGGGAAAACGTCCAAGACCGATAGTTCATTGTGACTACCATTGCCAAGAGAGAAATATGAATCCTTTGAAACAGACACCATTCAAGTACGGTGATTCTCAAGTGGAGTGCGATGCTGTGCCTTGCGATGGCAGGGATGCCGTACGCTATGACCTCATCGATTCAGTACCACATCATGGGAACTTTGCTATGACTTACTACAATACCTACCATGTCAAGTGATGCTGTGCGTGTCAAACCTGACCGATGCGAAAGCGATGCCACTGTTATCATGGACTCTTTACTGGTTTTCATGGTCAGTGTCATCCTCCACTTGAAACCATGCGACTACCACCCTACCGATGTCACGCCTGAGTAAACTACTGCGGATTGCACCGTACCCTCATCGAAATGAACCTATGAAAGAATAATATTCGTTCCCTGTGCGTTTGTCTGAATACTGTTACTCTGAAAGTCGTTTCCAAACCTTCCAAGGAAAATGGCCCAAATATCTGGGAGGACCTACCCCCGAAGAATTAGCCAGAGCCGGATTTATCTACTTGGGAGAAGGTGATAAAATTCAAGCGCTTCAGTTGGGCTGTGTCACTACACCAGTGGGAGCAGAAAGATTCCCGCTTACCTGGAACATGCTCGATGGTCTCCGCACTATCACTACCTGCCTTTAGTGGGACGACCTCAGTAATCTCTTGATGGATACTTTACAAGAGAACATTTGTTGTTTGCCTGTGGAGTTGAGAGAACACATTTACCGAGAGTTTGTCAAAATACAAGTCCAACGCAAGTTGTATGTTAGGAGAAGACGAAGAAGAAAATGAACTGTGGTTTACGCGCAAAGGGCATCACCCAAAATTTGTTTCAACAAAGTAAAGCCCATAGCACCATCAGTCTCAATGCTCATTACGTGGTCTTGTTTAAAAGCCCTAGAGATAAATCGCAAGTGCAAGCGTTAGCCAAACAGTTAGGAACTCCTTGGATGACTCAAGCCACTCAAACCCCTCACGCCTGCTTACTCGTGAATTTAAAACCCAAGACCCCCGATTGTTTGCGATTTCGTACCCATCTGTTTTACCACTGGTGCCAAGACAGAGGGCCTGTCGTGTACACTTCCCCGTCGACTTTTGGTCTGTCTCACACATCATCAACATGACGTCCCTTCATTCTCATCTTCCCGTCAAATTGATTCGTACCTTGTACGGCATCAGTCGCAACAAAAATCCACAAATAAGTGCTCGTGTCTTAGAAGCCAGTCTCAGAGAAGTTATCCGATGGTTTACAGTGACAGCACGGCAATTACTGCAAGGCATCATTCACATTCCACATCAAACCAAACGCTTTTTGGAGAGAAACAAATTAGCCTTGACGCAACTGGCAGATCCTCCCATCGACACTCAAATCAAAAAGCAAATCATCTTGAAACCTGGAGGTAGGTCGTTCTCTAGGAGGTGTCATTGCTCGCTCCATCTTAAAATGGGATCCCAATGCCACCAAAGTCATCCCCAGGAAAAAAGCCACTCCCCGACCCAAACGTACCCAGAAGAAAAAGAGCAGTCGTGTCAAGACCAGGTCATAGCCTAAGAAAAAGAAAAGTCGCCAGAAAAAGAAAAAGAAAAGCCCCCAGAAAACAGCTTCTTCCCACAAGAGAGACACTACAGTCCGGGGGCAACCTTACATTCCGAAACCAGGACCTACAGCGACGGTGACCGCGTCTCCAGTATCCGCAGGTTCTTCCACTTCTCCGTTGCTAGTGATGTCATCCAAACTCAATTTGACACCCGTTCTTCCCCATTTGATGAAAAAATGGAAACCCGTGTCTCCAGGAACTTCTCCTCCAGCGGTGACACTCTCCACCTCTTTGGCCACTAAGGCAGCTTCTAACAAAGTACCTGCCCCTAAAATCAAAGTCCAAGAGACATCTGGCATGTTACAGAGTTTACTGGATTTATCCAAGCAAGAACTGTCCCGATTTAGTCCGTTGCGAACCCCTCCACGACGCGTGATGCTTGTCATCAAGTTCATACGACGTAGAGACAGTCAGTGGCGATGCATTCCACTATATAAAAGACCCAGGGCAAAGGATGGGTATCAGTTTTTTTGTCCTCCTCAACGCCAAAGGATATCTCCTAAAAGGAGTGCACACCAGCACCATCGTGATCCTCCCGTCCAAAAAGGAAAAAGATAAAGAAAAGGACAGTCTCGTCGTTTGACCCCGCATCCGAAAAAGCGCTTAGCCAAGCATCGACGTCTACCCTAGAAAAGACCCCATCTTCCAAAGAATAAGAGAACCAACCAAAGGGGAAGATTTCTTGGCGCTGGAATGGTAGAACATATGTTCAAATAGTTGGTTTTCCAAAAATAATTTTTAAAAATACCCCAAAAAATAAGATAAAAGGAAGCGTATCGAGCGATGGACTTCAGTGTATTTTTGCTCCTGAACGCCAAAAGATGCCCTCTAAAAGAGGTGCACACCACCACCACCATCGTCGTTCTCCTATCCAAAAAAGAAAAGGAAAAAGAAAGGTCAGTCTCGTCGTTTCACCCCACATCCGAAAAATCGCTTAGCCAAGCATCGACGTCTACCACAGAAAAGACCCCATCGTCCAAAGAAAAAGAGGACCAACCAAAGTGGAGGATTGTTTGGCGATATAGAAAAAAAAGTAGTCACATTTTTGACGAAGCCATAGTCAAAGAGTTCGTCAAAAAGACTGATTACACACCCTTCGACCTACTCCAAAAAATACGATAAAAGGGCGTGTGCCAAGTCATCTACGTCAGTGTATTTTTTGTGTGTGCCCCGGAACAAACAAAGATGTTACCCACCAGAAGCCATCCTTCTTCTACCTCCAAAGGAAAGAAAAGGAAAGGACTGCCTCCTCGTTTAGCCAAACATTGGCACGTGTTGTCCGTCCTGTCCAAAGCACCTCCACCCATGCGAAAACAACTCATTCATACCGCTTTCAAAGACGTCATCGATACCGTGTGCGAATGTTGTCTGAATGTTTTGAAAGGAACGATACATTTGTGTCAACATCAGAAAGAATGTTTAGCCAAGCATCGACACGCTTTTCGCCAAATGGTCCAAAAGAAAATACCTATCGATCAAAAGAAAAAGATGTTGGTGCAACGCGGAGGATTTGTGTACCTATTGTTAGCATCCATACTCAAAGCTACATTGGCACCACTGATGACAGGACTCGTGGGAGCTATTGCTTCGCAAATGGCTCAAAGATAAAAAGGATCAAAAGAGATAAAAGGGGTCTCTGGGGTGCAAAGATATCAGACGTGTAATTTGGAATCTGATGGAAGGACGAAAACTGACTTTAGTGCCTTACAAACGATGGATGAAATTCCATCGTTGGCAAGAATAACAGACCCCGCATTTACCTCCCAATCCTCATTTGACCGAGATGTCATAGTTACAAGACGAATTCCAATCGTTGGTGGATTGCAGCGATTTGTAAGGAACGGAAATATCGCAACGGTACGGTCAACTGTTGCAACGACTTCAACTCTTTCACCAGAAAGCTTTAGACGAAACAGCTCAACCGACTCTGAAAGAATTTGGAATCCTGATGAAAGGTCCATCACCACCACCACCATGCCCAGTGATCAAGACAGAAAAAGGAGAAGAAGAGTTTCAAACTCCACCAGAAAAAGGACGCAAGTTAACACCACCAACATCCAGAATTGGTTGGATTAAAAAGATGATGGCATCCCCCTCTTCCTCAGAAGAGAAAAGGAAGGTGAAGACAGAAGTTAAACAAGAACTAATTACCCCTGTTCAGACATTCTTATCCTCCTCCTCCTCCTCGACACTTATTGCTCGTCTGACACGCAAAGCATTACAATCCAAGAAATTACCACACGAAGAAAAGAGTAGTATCCGTGAAGAGTGAGTGACTTATTAAAAAAACGTCCTGATGGAGAATATGTTAGCCAGCATCTACTACGATCCATCCCATCCTGCGGGTTACGGAGGAGTTCAGAAATTGTATCGTGCTGCCAAAATCCGACTGAAAAATGTCAGTTTACTTCAAGTGCAACGATGTTTACAAGAATAAGTCACGTATACCTTACACAAACCCAGTAGACGAAAATTTTCCAGAAATTGCACCCGAGTGGAGGGCATCGATTATCAATGGCAAGCCGATTTAGCCGATGTCTCTCATTTGGCCACCTACAATCATGGCTACAAATTTTTGTTTTGTGTCATCGACGTCTTTTCCAAACTTGGGTCGTACCACTGACTTCCAAATCGAGCAATAAGTTAGTGCGAGCCCTCAAACTGGTGTTGAAACAGAGCGGTCGTCACCCTCTTCGATGGCAAACCGACAAAGGCACCGAATTTCTGAACCAAGCTTTCCAAAAAGAATTAAAGAAAAGAACATTTATTTTGTCACCACCGTGATTCCAGAAACCAAAGCCAACATCATGGAATGTTTTCAACGCACCATGAAAGAACGCATGTGGAAATATTTTACCCATCAACACACTCTCGAGCATCGATGTTTTATCGCACTTGGTCAAAGCGTACAACCAATCTTACCATCGAAGCATCGGATGTGCCCCACAGGAAGTGACTCCCGACAACGAAGTGACCGTCTTTGAGCGCCTGTTTGGTACGTCCCCGACTGTGGATATCACCAAGAAAGGTGAAGTGTTGACGGCTGGAGATTGGGTACGCATTGGCAAAACCAAACGCACTTTCGACAAAGGTTACTTACCCAACTGGACCACGGAATTGTTTCGTGTCACTGAACGAGTGCGTGGCCGTCATCCTGCCGTCTATAAATTGGAAGACATGAACGGGGAAAGGAACGTTTTACTTGCCCAAGTTACAACGCATGACCAAAAAAGAAGACGAAGTGTTAGATATCGAAAGCATTCTCGATCGAAGAACCCGTAAAGTGGGAAAACGAGGTGTCAAAGAAGTCAAAGTACGTTGGAAAGGATATCCACCCAGATTTGACTCTTGGATCGACGCTTTACAAGTCGACGACTATAAAAAAAGTGACCATCATGCCCTTCAACACAGCCTCAACAACCACAGTGACCACTCCTTCAACGAGTTCTTCTGTACAAGATCTACAAAAGCAACCCTTGTGGGTGTGGTGTGGAGAACGTGTGCCTAAAACGCAAATCGTCTTTTGTGCCAAATTTTTGTGGTGTATTGTGTCATCGGTGCTGCCATTGCCAATCTGAGTTTGCAACAAGGAGATAAACAATTGTGGACCATTTTACTGAGCAGTTGCATCGGTTACCTTCTCCCCAATCCTTCCCTGAAATACTCTAATGGTAACAACGAGAGTCTTGCGACCAACGTCAGTCACCCTTCCAACAGTCACCACCAAAACAACAACAACAATCCTCTTTTAGACACTCCTCTGACCTCCAGTGACCCCTCGGAAAGCAGAACTCTGGAATTATGAGTATCCAATTTTACTTAACTTTACCGAGTGACAGTTCCATGGAGTGTTTCCCCACAATACTTTGTGCTGTTTCACGGCCAAATTACCTCAGGCCATCCAGTTGGATCACGAAGCCCATTTGGAAGTTGTTTTGGTCGAAATGATTCACCCTACACAAGCCCTAAATGTCAGTGGTAATCAAACAAAGTTTGAGTCGAAATCCTGAACGAACAAGTGCAACAACGGTTGGATGCCAACAATCCTGGTTTTTACGAATCCAAAATGCCATCACTAGCGAACGCTGCCTTAAGCATCTATGCCATGAAAATTCCGGAAGGCTATTATTTTAGCGGTCAACATTTGGTGGACACGATTGGTGCTATTTTCGACGATCAATTTCGCAAAACCCTGGACAAAACTAAACGAAGTGTTAAGATCGAGTACCACAAAATAGCTCGTCCCATATTGATGAAATTTTCGAATGCCAGAACATTGTCCATCACTTTTTCTCCTGCTTTGTTTGAGATATTGGATGGAGACCTCAAATTGTCCCCCAATTCCAGAGACATCAACAACAAGGATCGATTTTACAAGTATTTTCGTTACCTATAGAACTGAATGAAGGACCGAATTTGATCTTTGTGTACTCCGATGTAGTGGAGTACAACGTGGTGGGACACTCAACCACACCGTTATTGCGAGTCATTCCTTTCAAAGTGGATTCTGTCACAAAGAATGAAGAGGAAGACGGAAACACCTATCACGTTCACCGCGAATTTGTACAGCCTCACTATTTACCCGTCAGTAAGTCGTATTTCGACACTGTCAACATTGGTATAAAAGGAGATCTGAGACAAAATATTCCATTCTCCAAATGATAAGTTACAGTGAAACTCCATTTTCGAAAACCATCCTCTAACGAATTGTAAGTCATGTATCCAGTGTACCGAGCAGCTGCTCGACAGCGAGGACATGGTTTGGGAGATTTTGAAATGGCCTATCGTTCGGTGGCCCCTGTTTTGAAACCGATGGTGACACGAGGATTGCACGCCTTGAAAGATGCCGCTTTGACGCAAAGCAATGAATTTCTCCCAAATGTCATCATCGACAAACAAAATCCCAAAGAAGCCTTCTTGAGAGCAGGCAAAAATGTCTTGCTTATTTGTTGGTTGAATAAAAATGTTATCTTTTTTTAAAAAAAAAGTATTGGTAGTTTGTTTTTTTTTTAAAAAAAAAAAAAAAAAAACAATTTATCATTATACATGCTCTTTGATTTCTCTTTATCCCTCACAATGAGATGAGCTACATCGTTCCTACTCAAGAAAATCGTCGGGATGTTTTCTATCCCGTCTGCGCTTGAGCCCCAACAAAACAGCCCTTTTCAGGGCAACCCAAACAATCTAGAAAAAATATACTATTCATTTGCCAAAATATTTGTCTTTGTGTGTTGGTAGGTTAAAAAATAGAAGCGTGCCTATAAACACTTCGTTTCCCTGGCTTGTAAGATAGTATATGTGCTTTTTATATGTAGGAGTGGTAATATAGTGTGTTTGCAGAGAAAAACGTGTACGTGAGTGTTTCTTTTAGGTCCGCGCGTTCCATGTTATTGATGGTGAAGTGATATTGTTAGTTTTTGTGTAAGGGGTGTTTCCTTCACGCCCCTGCTTCAGGCATATAAATCGTAGCGTTCGTTAGTCTGGCTACCTATCGTTGACCAGTCAACACTTTCAAAAATGAGCAAAATAGCTAAACTGATTGAACTTCAGATGCACCTGGAGTATGCCAGGCGAATCCTGGATGAGCTGGCCATAGAGGCCATAGAAGAAAGTGCCAGGCTTGAAGAAGAGAAGGAGAAGAAAAAGAAAGAAGGGGAAAAGAAAAAAAATGATCCTGCTTCACCTGATGCTAAGACAGGTCTGTGAAGTCAAGCCAATAGTGACAACACATCCACAGCCGCTACCAGCACTACAGCCACTACCAACACAGAGACCCGTGGTCCCTCAGGTAGAGAACTGGGACGAAGAGTTGGAGAGGCAGAGGCAAATGTGGGAGCCTCAGCGTCCGCGGGAAGTAAGGAGGCCACAGCATCCACGCGTGTGGAATAGAAAAAGAAAGAGGGAAGTCTTCACTATCCCTCAGAGTGAGAACTGGGATGATGAGACCACTCAACCCCCTCTGCACTCCCAAGAACAATGTCAATTGGGAGAATGACTGGAGCCGCCGTTGCGTGTGTAGTGCCGGGCCTGGAAGGTGCGGCATTAACCACGTGCATCTGAAGTTCCAAAAAACAGCCCTTCTCAATGCTAACCAGATCTCTAGAAAAGAGAGACTGATCAAGTTGACAAAAAAATGTAATTGTGTGTGTATTTGTTTGTGTTTGTGTACTTGCGCATACGTTTGTGCGTATGTATGTGTGTGTGTGTGTTTGGGTCTTTCCCTTAACAAACACCTTGTCCCTACGCTAATGAGTGTTTCTTTTGTGTGAATGTGGATTAGTGTGACCGTAAACACTAACTCCTTTGCTGATGTGATTGTAGGTAATGGTGTGTTTTGTACATAAAATCTTTCCTTCTCCAACTATGTATTGATAGAAGGTATAGTGATTTTGTTAGTATTAGTGTGTCGTTTTGTATAAAAAATTTAGTTTAGCTTAGCACTCTCATCCCTGTGGATTGTTTGGTAGGTGATATGGGTAGTTGGTAAGAAGGGATGTTTTCCTTCACGTCCGTGCTTGAGACATAACTTGGAGCGTTCGTCAATCGCGCCATTTAGCATTGAATAACATTTAAAAAATGGCAAGCAATCACGTCAACAAAATGCAGAACTTGCAAGAAGTGGTGAATATAGGGATGGTGGAGGTAAAGTTGGTCAGGTTGGAAGATGGATGTTATAGTCCTCACCGAGTGAAAATGGAGATCAATAATTTCAGAAAGGCCAAGAAAGACTTAGAGAGCTGATAAAA
>JAECUM010032166.1:30000-56724 GCA_016617855.1 Megalonaias nervosa
TTACTTTCTGACTACTAATTATTTTTCGTGATTGTGAGTGCGTGTTCTATATGTGCTACCATGATAAGATGATTTTGAACATTCTGTTTTCATAAAAGACGTTAATTGTTCATAGGTTCGTAGCCTTTAGGAATTACAGAACTATAAACAATACTAGCACTATGTTTCAAGAGATTCAATCGGATTTAGATTTCAGTTGCCTTAGTTTCAGAATTTGTTACGTGAATGATACGAGTGAACTTGAATTTTATTTAATGTATCGTAAATTATGCTTAGTAAAATTCGAGGTCGTCAATTTTAATGTCTTTTTTATTGGTGTGACTATGTATTTACAAAATTAAAGATGATCAAGTCACTTTGATTTTATCTCATCAATTCCATTAGTCGTTACTATAAAAATTACCTTACCTGTGATGACGACAGTTTTTCCATCTAACCGATTGTTGCTGGGGCACTGCACTGTCCAGCGAATGTACTTCCGTATAAGGAAGACAGATAGCAGTACCACGGAAATGACAATAGGAATGACGAAGGTCAAATCTTCTATGTCCACGTCTTGATCAGCCTGCCAAATTGTTGGTTTTTCCCTGCCTTTGGGTCTGGAGTGTGTAAAATCTCCGTGGCCCATTTTGCGCTTGTTCGTTATACCTTCAGTTATATTTGAATTCTTACGTAAGTGACCGCACAGAATTTACGTAATTCTGTATACCAGTCGAAACCTGTTACGTACCGATGATTATGAACCATAGACGACTAATATCGCTGGCAAAAAGAAATTAAGAGGCATCACGTGATGTAAATACGCAGTGGGTATATTGTCCGTCGCCTAGCCGACTGCCATTGTATATCATATACAGGTTCACGTTCATATTGTCAATACGTTCGTTAATGAAATTTTCAGTATATACCAAATAACAACAAAAATTAACCCCAATGTGTAAGATAAGAAAGCTTGAAGAGTGCGTCAGAGAAGCTGATTCATAATTTTGTACGCCACACTCCTTTTTTATGTCATAATTAACAAAATAAATGAATGTATTCGTTTATTGGGAACAGAAGTCAAAGTGCATTGGTGTTAGTTATTTGGATTTTTATGCAACATATTTTGTAAAAGTAAAAATGAGAGTTACAATATGTATTTCGAGTTTGAATAACATATCTGCACCATGGTTTTTGTAACCCACTTTATAAGATACATGGGTACAGTTGACACCTATATACTCTCAAGTACATTGAAAAATGCATTTCAGCTAAATGTAATACAGTTAAGTTCTTTTTTTTTTTTTTTTACCAAGCTTTATAACTTAAAACTCAAAATGAGGTTTGTTTTGGCGCAACAGTATCAAAATGAATCTTTTCACTTACCGGGTACTCTCTTATTGTCACTATATAGCACAAAATGACAAAAATACACCCCACTGGAGGGGAAATATAAATACTTCTCATGGGACTTAAAGTTTTACATTAAAGTCGAAAATGTAGAACTTCATATTGCCTTCAAAAAGAATACTATCATGTTTACTTTCAACCTACCCACTACGTTATCACAGCTAAGTTTCAAGTTTAACTGCAGATTGGCCCATAATTGCTTCTTGCGATCTCACTGCATAACCTATCAATGGAAACCTCATTTGCATATAATAATAATAATGAGGACTTTGTATAGCGCCTAATCTTTAGAAGCTCTAAGCGCTTTACAACATTTGACAACACTTTAAAAAAAACATATATAATGATATGATTACAAAAATAAAAACAAACACTACGAAATTAGAAACAGAAAATATGCTTTAAATATTTAAGGTAAGGATACATTATAAGGATACATTATTAGGTCTTTAAGTCTGTTCTTGCAGTTGAAATAGGTGAGTTTTATGAGCGCTCTTGAATGAGATCACTGTGTCTTTGTGTCTAAGTGCAGTGGGCTATTCGTTCCACATTGCTGGGTCCTGGTATGCAAAAGAGCGTTGTCCATATGATTTCATTTTCATAGTGGGAATAATGAGAATACGAGTGTCAGAAGAGGAGCGTAAGTATCTTGCAGGTGTGTACACATGGGTGAGGTCAGATAGGTATGTTGGACTGGAGCCCGTCAGTGAAACGTAGCACAGAGAACAAATTTTGTGTTTAATTCTGGATCGTATGGATAGCCAGTGTAATGTAGAGAGCTGGGGAGAGGCGTGCTGTGATCGTGGTACTCTAAGGACGATCCGAGAAGCTGTGTTTTGAACTTTTTGAAGTTTTTGGAGTAGATATTGAGACGAACCAGACAGAACTGAGTTACAATGGATTGTGTGATATCTGGCCGCGCTCTGGAGTTTTCTGTCCTTATGTTCTATACTATTCCTAGCTTTGGCAATAGATCAATTTCAAAACTCTGCATGAGACAAATATACATGGAGATTAGAAACTCCCTATCTAGCCCACCAAATATCGTCCGTTCCCTATTGTTATGTAAATGAAGTTCGCAGGAAACTGTACGATGACGAGGTGGATTTTTTTAGCAAACCAGAGAAGTAAATTATTGATATATATTTTGCATACCACACTGCTTCCATATGCCATATATTAACATAAGAAACAAAGTCATACTTTTACTGTGAATAGATATGTGTAATTCATTTGGGCATTTAAGCAAGCTGTCTGGAATTCTGAATTTGCATCGAAAACATGCGCCATGACCTTTATGAAATTACTAAGCGAAATGTAATGTATGCAAGGTGCACGAACAGTGTTCGTATTGATAAACTATGTGTATATTCAGTTGTTGTTGTTGTTGTTGTTTTTGTAGGGCTTAACGCCATTTTTTAGCACACGATAGGCTATACGTGGCGGCCAGTATTAATGGTGGAGAAAGAAACCGGGAAATCCCCGGAAAGAACCACCGACCCACGAGAAGCTACTGGCAAGCTTTCTCACATATCCACATTCGCTGAATCCTAGACTCGAACCCACGCAGACAGAGGTGAGATGGCAGTGATCCGTAACGGAGAGCGCTTTAGACTGCATTGATAGCTTTTTAGCTCATTAATTTACTTCTTTTGTCCATGCAATTTTGATAATAACAAAAATTAATGAAATTTAACTTAAGATTAGTAGAAAGAGTTTTTTTTTTCGCTGACATCTTTTTAAAACTATTTAAAAATATGTCAGAATCGAGGTGAAAATTGCCCTTTCCTTTTATACCGATAATTTACCAAAATATGGAATCTTAATTTAAAATAGAACAGGTAAAAAATATTTTTTATTCCAACACAAAATCGTTTCATTTAACTTCAACCTGTCAACTAGGAAAGGAGAGTTAGGTTTATAACCTTAGGGCAAATTCAATTAGTCTTACTACTCAAGTGACCACTGGGAACCTCATTAACATAAAAATGAAAGGATAATATTTTGCAGCTGGTTTTCAAATTACAGATGTTTACTGGTGCTGTATCTGAGTCTATGAAATCTTTCCTTAGATTGGCTGATAAATTTGAAGTATTCAGAAAGGGCTAGGAAGCTGGTTGGCTAGCGAGACATTCAGACCATACAATCCGACGATGACCACAACATTAGTTTGTTTTCTGTGAGCACGTGAGTGGGAGATGAGATCCATTTTTGCTCTGAACTGTATGTGGCATACTGGACAGGAGATGCCGGTTTGGGTGAGTTATAAACAGTTGCGAGAGATTCATTGTTTGTTTCCTACACTGCCTCTGGAATTCTCCTCTACCCAGAATATTTTCTGTCCTGTATGGACGACAATGCATCAGATGGAACAATACTATGCAAGATCTCCCCAAGATTCAGGTTTTTGCTGAAGTGTTTCGAGGATGACTTGAAAGAGTCTCTGAAGCATTTAATACGACCTCTCTGACATAGCTTTCCCTCCTTCTGCTCATAGTCGAAGGTCTTCTTTAGTAATCTCCCGTCTGACATCTTGAGACTGTTTATCTCAGCTGTGATTTCATCGGCATAGTGTAGATGCGCATAGAATGACTAGCTATTGATAACAACCTCAGTGTATGGGACCTTGTACTGCAAATCAATCCTCATCAGTTTCCTCAGGGAGCCCATGTGAAAATGGTCCAGATTCATTGTAATGGCATCTGTGCACTGTCCAGATTTCACATTTATACAGGAGGGTTGGTAACACAATGGTTATGTAGACTGGCGTGGCTTATTGAGTGGTTATCGATGCCTAAACGTAGATCGACCACTAAGTTATAGCCCGGACAACCGAATTTTAAAAAGAAATTAATGGATGGAATTAACGGAAATCTGAGCAGAGATATTGAATAGAACACAACATGCCTGTATGTAGACTACAAAAATTGAAGCAACTGTATAAAATAACAATAAATTGCACAGGATTAATTGCAGACTGCACTTCTACCAGAAAAGAAAAAGAAAAAATAAATCAATTAAATCAGAGTTCATAAATGCAATTAACAACACAGTTTATATATTTTCAGTCTGGGTCGACCTGAATGCAGCTACAAAGGAATAAATAATATTGGTTTTGTCAATTGTGAAATGTCTGCCTGCTTCGTACATCAAATCTTTTGTGGTTTTCCTCGACCCACCTGAAAGAGAACAAGAGCTACAGTTATGCTCAATCATTAAGTCTTTTTAAACACGGACAATTATCCATGTTGACGCCAGAAATAGATGAATTTACGTTTGTTTTTGTTTTTACGTTATCTCGTATAGTGTTTTGATTTCTCAACAACCATCGATAACAAACAAACATTACTTTCAGATCTAGTCACGTTGATTTACTTTAAAGTCAGATTTCATTTTAATAGAGCTAAATTGAAACTGCGACAACAAGTGTCTGATAAACAGGAATATTTCTTTTACGATTTTAAAATTCCATTTGCTTATACAAGTACAAATTAATATGGAAGCCAGCTGAATGGGACACAAGTAAAATCAAATACGATGAACTGAAAGATACGTTAGCTGATCAGTCAATTTAAGTATTACATAAGAAAACTAGATAAAGACTTCCCGAGAAGCAGTTCATGTTATTCACTTCGATGACCAGTGGCAGGTAGACATAGATACCATGCAAGCACATGGAAAATATTACGATGAATATAAACTTGATAATTAAATGCATTTTTCCAAATACGAGAAAAAGTGAAATTAGAAGGATATAGCGTATTTGGGGAAGTCTTTAGGGAACTTAAAACAGAAAAGGTACAGTTTCATGAAGACAAAAACTTTTGTACAACCTCAAAGACAAGGAGTTATTGTAAAAGATGGTTCAAAATATTTATACATTTACTCAGACACAAAGACCTCTGTCTTATAAAGGCTTAAAAGCACTATAGAAACTAGAGAATGATGAAATAATTTGCACAAAAACAAAACTAGCCAATACGGAAATATTATGCCAGAACATATAGACAAATATAATAGTTGTTACATGTCAGTTGATATTACTCCAACTGAAGCTAACGATCGATCAGCAGACCTATAGTGTGAATTAACTTATTTGGTTTTCAAACAATTGATATCTATAGAATACCGATATATAATATACGCTAGCCACATAGAATCTCGAATGCCAACACTGCAAAAGGTTGTTTACCTATGTTTTTTTACAAAGGAAATTTATTTTAAAAAATTGATAACTGATATTTGATGAGTCGGTTTATATCTAATTTTTGGAAGACGTGAAGGAAGATAAAATTATGGGGATCTTTAAAGTCGAGTTTTCGCAACGACAAACAAGGTGGCTAATAAAAGGTTGAAAGTTTTGAAGACCAAGAAAATAATACTTCCTTCTAAATTTTATAGTGAACCCAATCGAGACTGAATTTGTTCTAAAGGAAGATCTAATTTATATCAATCGATCGGCCATCAATGGCAATTAGATATTAATCCAAACTAAACCGAATCAATGAGCACATACAGGAAATCTCGAAAGGTGTACACACAGCATTTGAAATTAATATCAGCTCTCATAAGCAGTTGGACTTACATCTTGATGAAATATTATCTTGGCATATACAAAATGGTTTAAATAGATAGGTATATTGCGATGCTTGACAATCAAGCTTACTACAAAATAAGTATAGGTTTTATATTTCACCTTGATAAGATTTATTTTGGGAACACAAATTTTATTTTGGATAGCTCCACTCAGCATGAAAGCATTGAACTGAAAACAAAGAACAAGCTCAAACAGGACGAATCGTTTATACGGCAAAGTATACAGAAGGTATTAACGTAGGAAAAAAGAAAATTTTCTTTATATTATAAACCATACTTGCTCCGGAATAGAAGTTCAGAAGATTAAACTCACTCTTCGGCACAACACGCTAACTTGGTAACCCCTACCCACTTTTCATAAATTCACCGCACTTTCATAGGTTAATTCATATAAATTGACTTGACTTAAGAAAGCGGTTGGATTGGGTCGACCGGATCTATCGCAATAAATTATATTTATGTCATTTTGTATACTATTTGACGCTATCTGAAAGTAATGCAAACCCAAATCAGCAATGTATCACAGCCGGGTTGTCTCTGTTGTCAAGGAAGTAAGGGCAAATAACTTCAGAGAGACACGAATGGCGCCTGGTCAGATTTCTTTATCAAAGATTAATTTCCATGTCTGTAATGTAGACAATTTCTATTTATTTGTTCTAGCTTAGAAAGTGCTCGTTTTTATTGTAACAGGAACAAATTTTGTGGGAAGACACAATCACGGGTTGATTGGCATGATAGGAAATCTTATATTTTCACACATGAAATATAAGGATATATTTTTCACATGTAACAATATAAGAATATATTTTCTCACATGTGAAGATAAAAGATTGAACAAAAATATATAAAAATTATTTCACCAATAAGTCTCTATATTTCACACAAAAGAATATATATTTGAAAACAATTTGCCAAACACGGGCAACGAATTGAATCGTCTTCATTTACCAATAAGGAACAAATGTTTTAGGTATTGTTTCAAAATTAACGTTTAAATATGAGTCTATAAATGATCCTAGGCTAATACAGTTACTGTTACGGTGTGAGAGTTGCACACTCTTTAACATACATGATTTTCACTAGCTTATTGTTTATTAAAACAATATCATTTTAAAAAGTACTTTGCTATAAAGCAGTGATTGTCCCTGCTGTAAATCAGAAACCGCAAACATGTTCCTTTAGATTGTACCAAATATATTATTAGCACAATATTCAGATAATGACCATTAGTAACATGGGGGTTGTCCACATATGACGTCAAGCAATTTTTGCCATTTCTTGACCCACCCATCCCCTCGTCATACTTCGTCACAAAAACCAAAACCCCCTCTATGTGACGTCACAAATCTCTTATCCCCCATCCCTTTTTTTTCCACAATTTTTTGTAATACTGAAACGTAAATGTAATGTAAATCAGTTAACCATACAGACAAAACAAACAATCTTTTATGTAAAATAGTGTTTAAATAATCAGGTGTTTACAAGGACTGCTTGGCTAGCTAAAAGTTTATAAAATTATTTTAAACAATTTAATTAATTTTGAACAAAAAAACAAAATGAAATGTAAATTAAACATTTCAATCACTTCAGTTCTTATTAACATTAAAGTTTCAAGAAATCCACAAAATTGCTAAGGGTTCAAAATCTGAAGTATTTATAAATTAATTATTTTGCTTCATAATTATCATTATCCCATGGCAAAGTAAGATGCTCCTCCACTGAACGAACAAGAAATCCATTTGTTTCTAGATTAACATCATTTATTGGAAGGGATATTCCCTCCAAATCAAGCTCCTCCTCATCAATCCAATCCACACTTTCTCCATTCTCTGCATTTGCTAGTATGACCATAATTTCGCACTGCCTTCTAGCAGCGACTCTCATTAGTCTGATGAGCTTCGATGGAACTTCTATTTGTGAAGGACTGAGTGACAGCTCAGAAAGCTGAAGTACAAGTGGCATATCTTGCAAATTCTCTCATTCAGCATATATTGAGGTGAAGGGCAATAAAGATCGTAGGGAACTGTCCGAAATGTGCTTGCTGACCGAGGTAGAATGTCTTCCTTTTGAGACTTTGAGTTACAAATAAGGATGGAAATTTGTGCAAGGCTCCATCTGTTGCTCGTTCTGGAACTTTAAGCCCTTCACATGTTTGAACAAGGGGTTAAGGAGGAGGAAGAAATCTGTCTTTTATCACGCTGAAGTATGAGCTTCGTGCTTTTGAACAGCACATGTTCTGAAGCAAGTATTGGCTTTGGCGGACATGGGTGTCACACCAGTTTTGATCTCTACACAATATATCCTGTTCCACGAGCTCTGAATGTAATGGATGCATACACTCAGCAATGGTTGGGTAATTGTCTACAGTCAACTGTGACCTTATTTCGGCCAACGTTTATCCGGCAATTTCAAAGTGTTTCTTCTCTAGCTCAATGTCAGTTGTCTTACCTCGTTCGTCTAAATGGCTGCCATAGTTGTCTTGAGGTAATATTAATCCACTCAATTCCCTGCTCAGTGGCGCCATCTTTCTCTCCACTCTCTAAAAAGCACTTCGTCCTGGAGCATTTGTTGCAACGAAGACAGAGTCAAGATCATGTTTCAAGAAATGGTTGATGGCAACCTTAATGACTTTATGATACCGTGGGTTTTCATCCAACCCACCATCAACAGTAAACACGAGAATCGGCTTGACCAATTTATCAATTACCAGTCCTGGTTATGGTATCGAACTCTGTCAGACACAGCAACTTTTCAAAGTCAAATCCATGGCTGAGTGCTGTTGATGCGGAGTGTTTTCCAGATCCGATGGCTATAAACGTTGGGCAAGAAAAGCCAACAGCGTCTCTGTTTCCAAGACCGTTCCGATGGATCTCAATGCCGGCATACACCGAGTGTATAAGCTTGTGCCGGGCAGCAACTACCCAGTCATGGTCAGGAAGGCTTACTTTATACTCAGCTTGCAATAGCAGTGGACTCTGCTTATTGGCAGCGACCAGACCAATTGGGACGCGACATTTATCGTCCTGGCTGATAAAACAAACGTAATCGGGTCCAGGCACGGAAGACAGTTCTTCCAAATGTGTTATTGTAGCTGTGCAAAACTGGTCATCAACATGTTTAGTGTGATAATCATTTTGCGCTCTAATTAACTTTACTGGGATAGTGGTTACATGACGCTTACCTTCTGACGACGAACTACGCTTAGGAAGTACACGAAGGTATAGTCCACTTCGATTTATATTGAAGCCATCTTTTTTAAATGCTCTGTTAATTGATCTAAGGTTTTGATACTTCTGTAGACTTTGAACTGTCTTTTTTCATGAGAAGCTGAACCATGCATTGCGATATCCAGTATAGTTTGCAAAAGCAATGGTTGTTCCTCTTCGAGGTTTGGTTGACCACATCTGGCCCTGATATTCAGTTTTGTGCGCAGTTCAGGATTATCTTCCAATAAAGCATTCAGTTTTTATTTTTTTTTTAATCCTTTGCTTTCTGGGATCTTCTTTGATCATCAATCTTCCTCTTTTATTTCTTTTCCAACTCAGTTTTTCTTTTTTGTTTATCTTTTAACTCTAAGTTCTTCTCATTTGAAAGTAGTCCTTGTTTTTGTCGATTATACAACCAACGAGGTCAGAATTTATGACATAAATTTGAGACTTCAAATGTAATTGAACAGTAGCATTTCTCGGAGTAGCCAAATGGCTTGTAAAAGGCAATGTTTCACAAGTAATGATATTCAAGACATCAGTCGGTTGTTCATTGGAATTTAAATTATCCTGAGTATAAACTCATTTGGAAACTGACGGTGCTTGTTTTGTCCAAAAGTGATCCTTTTTTTTGTAACGGAGACCGCCTTGAGCTCTTGCAACATATGGGTAACTTTTTCAGTCAAATCTGTGTCATTCTTGATACTATTCCACTTTATAATAAGTTCATCTTGGCACATCTTTTTGGTTTTTGTAGGATATGCTAGCGTTAAATAAAGACAGATATCATTTATTTTTATCCATTTTTATGGACTGCCGATAAGTCATGAAAATTAAAACTAATGTTACACTGGACACCTTACGTTGTATGGTTTCAATAGCGTAAATGTTACTAGTGCCGCACGCTGGCTCAATCCTGAAAGTTCTTCTCTCTCCTCACCCTGTCTTTTTAGACTGCTTTTTTCTTAATGTGATCAGACCGCTCCAGTGGCCTAGAGGTTAGTGCGTCCGCCTCGGATGCGAGAGGTCGTGGATTCTATCCTCGGCCGAGTCATACCAAAGACTTACAAAAATAGTACTAACAGCTGCCACGCTTGGTGCTCAGCATTAAGAGGTTAGTGTTAGGACTGGTCGGCCTTGTGTCAGGATAATGTGACTGGGTGGGACATCATGCTACATGTCTGCGGCATGATGTCCCAGTGCTAGACATCACTATAAACTGCCACATTGCAGACATCGTAGTGATATGACTGAAAAATTGTTAAAGCTACGTTAAAAATCCAAATCGTAAATCGTCTTAATGTGATCAAGCTTCAAAGACTCCTTGTACTAGTAGGACTTTTTACAATCTAGCACTTCAGTGGTGTCAACAAAACGTTTTCAATAAAAAGAAAGAAAAAAGCAACAATTTCATATATTTATTCCCTTTAATGTGCGGCCTCCCAGCGCGACACAGGGCCCAACCTTGGCGCTACTCAGCTAATTACAATTGTTGTTTTTTTTTCACATAAAAAATATTAGAAGATTAAACGTTCACTGTGGACTGAATACCGTCTTTCAACTTGCTAAACTCGTGTGCCGTTGATCTCGTCGGACTGTTGTCAGGATGGTGATAACTTCTTAGCCTATTGTTTTACTTTTCTAAATCTAAGTTTAATCACCAGTAGGCTTGCAGTTTATTTAGTCTACATTTTGTTTTTAAAGTGTGTATAACATTATATTTAAAAAAGAATTACATAATTAAAAACAACAACAGTTTAAACCAGTTAAAGGTTATAACAATTACCCAATATTTCTTCTGAGATAACAATATTAATATAAGTCGTCCATGAGAGAGTTATCTATTGCGGATAAAAATGGACTGAGGATGCAGGTCACAAAATCTTTTTTGTTCTGACATTATTTTGGAAAGAAGCGTTCCACACTCATATTTATTGTGGCGTCATATTTCTTCAACCCCCACCCCACCCCTTCCTCACACTTCGTCACAAACTTTTGACCCCCTCCCCCCTCACTGCGTGATATCATATGCGAACGACTCCATGTTTCTACCATCAATGCTTGTTAACTAGAATATGATACTATTATTACTATATTGTATGTAGAATTAACTTTGGTTAATTCATTAGCTTGTGTCAATTATTGCAATTATCTTGATACCTTTTTCATTATTTACTTCAGTCAGCTTATCAAAGAAAAGAATATTGTTCACGATGAGGCTCTCAAAATAATAACAAGCTTGTTGTTCTGACCTCTGTATGTCCTAATCTGATATATTACGTTTTTAGATAAACCACTGCTTAAATCAAGAATTGTCAAAAAAGGACACAATAAAAGGATGTACATGTCAAGTCATTGAATAGTCTGTAAGAAAGAAATAAAACAAAATTGAAAAAAGCAAATCAGTCTTTGTGTGTGTTAATTTGTTTGAGTGTAAGCCGCCATTACCATCACCACCACATATAACAAACACCTGATCGTCTACGTTTACGTCTGCGACAGTTAATTCTTCTACGGAATCGGGATGTAAAGCATTGTCGATGGGATGTAAAGCATTGTCGTCGGGATGTAAAGCATTGTCGATGGGATATAAAGCATTGTCGTCGGGATATAAAGCATTGTCGATGGGATGTAAAGCATTGTCGATGGGATATAAAGCATTGTCGATGGGATGCAAAGCATTGTCGTCGGGATATAAAGCATTGTCGATGGGATATAAAATATTGTCGATGCGCCTTCCCGCATGTAAGAATTAAAGAGGCTAATAATCGAAACTTGCTTTTCGTGTGATGCGTCCTGTAACTAAGAACGTCTTGAAAAGATTTTTAAAGATTGCGGTTTGTACAGAAATTTGATGACCTCTTTTGTTAGGAATTTAAACCCTTTTCAAACCTTCTTGTGAGTTTATGCCACGTTTCGAGATTTTGTCGCGTGGTGGACGTTTACGCGTGATTGGAGTGGTTGTCTTTATGTGGATCTTAGCAAGGTTTATGATAATACATATATTACTGGCTAAAAACAAAGGTTTTGCTCAGCATTGTACAGGCTAGGATGTGCTGTGAAACAATATATATATATATATATATATATATATATATAGAGAGAGAGAGAGAGAGAGAGAGAGAGAGAGAGAGAGAGAGAGAGAGAGAGAGAAGAATCATTTTCTCACTATCCAAAATGACCTCTCTAGATGAACGAGGATTGACTATCGGGTAAAATTAAAACTGCGTATCAAACTAAGGAATATTTAGTTACATTCTTGCACTGTTCTAGGTATGAAAACACCGTACAAAAGTGCAAAAGTTCACTGTTATCCTAACCCTCACACGCTTCACATTAACGATTCCTTATGACCTTGTCACAGTCAGCTAGGTGTTTATAGCTGTTATAGCTAATCCTATCTGGTTTTTTATTCCGCATTTGGTGTCTCTTTGAAACCAGCCGGCGCCAGTTTCGATCGTATATTGTATATTTGTGTGTATATAAAGCAGGAAATCGTTTAGAGCGGACGATGAGCAGATGTGTACTATTTTGAGGGGAATACTGTTTTCATTTAGAGTTAATTTTCTACAGTATTGTATGGAAGTATAAATCGACATGTTTGTGACCGTTCATTGACCTGTCGAAAGTGTCAGATGTAATAAGCAACAAAACATCTTGGTAGTTACACACAAATCCATTCAGTCGAAAAGCCTGCTTATTATGGGTTCGCTCGAGTCTGTAATACCGTACGTGCTTGTCTAAAACTTACCCAAGAGCGATCATCGTAGACCCGGGTATGCACAATTCAGGAAAATTATATTAGGTATTATGTATTCCTTTTATTTTGTTCACATCTGCATCAAAATCTTCATTTTTTGGTGTTGCAAATTTTAAGCTTTGCTTGAATTTCTTGCTGACAGAGGCAACAGTTTCGATAATAATCGATTCTCTTGTGTCTGGCATGGTGGATCAATTTAACCATGTAATTAAGAATGAAAACAATAGAGAATAGGACAGGTTTTATATCCAAATGTTCTTTAATCACCTCTAGTTCGGCTTGAAGTGATCTCAGTGTCTTTATTCTTCACAAAACCATTAAACATTTAGGAGCTTTTATTCCAATATTCTGTTCTTAAGATATTATTGAAGGGGTTCTCTTTCGATAATTAAAAAAAGTGAATTATTTAAGCACTGGGACTTAAATTTTATTTTATAATGGTATTGTGCCTAGTTGAGAAGATGGAGTCATTCACCGTATCAAATAAACCGGTTATTTTAAGGGAAGCGACAAACAGTAGCTAATAACGCCACGAAAATGTCACCAATAACAAAACTAATTCACAGATGTTGACAGTACAAAGTATGTTTAATTACATATTACATGTTCTGTGTTGTTTTATGCGTTTTTGTATTTACCCTTGGAGGCGAACTTGGGGATGAGGAACATAACAGAAATCTAGCAGAATGTTGGACAGAGGTGTGCCACCCTTGGTCCCATAAAGGTACCCGTTAATGTACTGCAGTAGATTTAAATTCCTGAATGACGTTTCCACGCACCAGATATTTGATATTTGTAGATAAATCAGTACTCGAAGAACTTGGCTGACCGTACAACGTCGATTCTTATGCAAAGAAACCGTCTCAAAGCATGGAATGCAAGTGTGTCATTCTCTAATCTTGTCCTGAATGTTTAATTAGGTCACAAATGAAAGGCAATAAACAATTCAGTATGAGCCTATTCCTCTGAGATAATGATACCATGATTTACGTAGAATTAACGAAAATGACACTTATTGATGTACACAATCAGGCCCGGCCCTGGGATGTGCGGGACCCAAGGCAGCAAGCTGCTATGCGCGGAGTCCCAAGCAAAAACAAAATTGCATTGCGGAGAAGCGCGGGTCCCAAGACGGTTGCCTCATTCGTCTTGCCCTAGGGCCGGGTCTGTACACAATGGTATGTCATCAAATGCCATTGAGAGAAATTTGACACCCAACCTACTCCGCCTTGGATTTTTGGAGGTCTGACTTTATGAGCTGCTTTGAACAGAAATATCATCATGCTATCCTGGTTACAATCGAAAACAGCCAGATCAAAACATGCATGATCTTTCTTTTTTAAAATTATGCGTTGATTTCATGCTTTACTTTAAAATCAATATTCTTCAATCCTCATGTTAACTAAAACTGTGCATTAAATTAATTTAATTATTCAGCAGTGACACTTTAAACGACAAGCTTTGCAATATTAACCTATATTAACATCATGAGTGATATGGATGATTACACGGATCATACAAAGTCAGTCGTGCTGAAACATTTGCTGGAGCATGAAGAATACCCTTGATCATGACAGCGTATTTGAATGTTTAAAGGTCATTCCCGAAAGGTCAGGCATACCATGTAGGATCATTATTATTATATAATCAATAAACCCAATGAATAAACTTCAACAGAATAAATAAATAAATAAATAATAAAGAATATAAGTCTCCACGCACAGTCGACGTAACAATGGCCCATTACAGCTTTTCAAGAGTAAGGTCTCTTCTCAGAACGACCGCTAGATTCGCTGCAGTTTCTCTCTAGTACTGGGTTGTTCCGGTACAGTGCGCTCGTGTTAAGTGCGTACAAACAAGGAAGAACAATTTGGAAAGTTTGGTTATTCTACGAATTGCGAGGTAATGCAGATATTAGTACTGCCTCATTGCCCACATAAGAATTAGGTGACTTGAGGTCTAATGATCTGATATTCCGGTTACTACACAAAAGAAACATGACCTTGTACTTTTGCTCCCTTGGTTATTCTTGCCTTATTTCAATTTTAAAAAAAAATAACAAAAAAAAAAACAAAAAAAAAAAACTCCAAGAAAAATCAAAAATAAAAAACAAACAATATTCCTGGTCCTCTGAAGACGAAATAACACTTTCTCTCATATTCGGCCTAAACTAAACTGCCGCTTAGTAGGTGTAACACAGAATTTTTGGCTATCCTTTTTCTCTCGATTTTTACCAGTTTCAGAGGATCAAGAAATGTTTTCGTTCCAGAGTGTATATAAGTGTTTTGATAGGCTTTATCTGGATAGACCTGCAATTATGTTTTATATATTTAGAGGTACAGAAATGATGTTTTACAACGTTTTATATTGCACTAGAACGAGATTTCATCAAGATTTGTATGGTCAGGAATGAAATGCTTATTTTTACATTTTTATTTCTTCATTGTTAGTGTATCTAAATTATTGTGCCAAATGAATGAAAACTAGTATAAGCCACTACAAAAATATTAACTATTTTACAAACTCCATGACTATGAGGAAACTGGACCCGGTTTTATGTAACTAAGTAGTGTAAAATGGATATAAATTATTTTTCTGTTGAACAATATAAGAACCAAACACTACTTCTTATTGCTTCTTTGCCTTTACGTTATCACTGGAAGAACATGTCAAGAACCAAATTCAATAATGAATCTATTACGTAAATATCTTCTTAGGAATGAAATTATTTTACATACTATCAACAATAGCCAAAAAAAAAAAAATATGCCATACTGCAAGATTTATATTACATTAAGGAAGGAGAAACATTCCAAAAATTCTCACTATACTTGAGCCTGAAGATGTTATTCCTATAAAAGATTTTGTTAACCAATGACATGAAGTAATAGTACTACCATACAATCGATATAAATAACGCCACAAAAGGGGTTAGAAAATAAAGATAGGGTTACAACTGGACCAAAGATTAATATATTAAAATGTAAACTAATATTAGGAACAAATTGCAAAATTGATTTTACTATGAGTAACAGCATTCGAAACATATCGGGGTTTGATGCAATAGCAACAGAACAAGAGGAAAATAGAGCAAATACTATAGGTACAATAACAGAAATCGACACTTTAATAATCCAATGTACTTTAGTGACAAATAGTTATATTAATGGTACAAATAATGATGAGCTTTATTCACATACACCAAATTCTCTTACATGCAGTTTTTAAATATACATGGGATTGAGTTAATAAGGTGTACAAATTATCAACTAGTTCAATGTCAATTATCAGCTCAGGGAAAGAGGTTGATATAAAAGTGATAATAACTCTGCTTTTGCTAATAATGCTGAAGTATAGTGTATTAACAAATTACTTACTTAGTTTACTTAGGTGGTCACTGTTATGACACGATCGTCTTAAAATAAGTAATGACCAACAAGTTTTGTAAAATTCAACAAGTGATTTATTTCCTAGAATACAATGTGAAAATTTCAAACGAACTTACTTATTGTGAATTAAATCCCAAATAGTCATAAAAGTTTATAAATCCAAATGTATGATGCTCCAATTAAATTCCAGTGGTGTTCCAAATAAATTCCAATATTGAATGTGTTGATGTGCCTGTAGTCTCTAACACGATAACGTGCCGATGGCCTGAAATATAACGATGTGTTAACATTTTTTGATGTATCACAATAATGTAATCCAAAATGTCTTTGACTGAATTCACTATAATTCTAAATTAATGTTTTAGTCCAAGGATATTATACAGCACATTGTAATTCCAGTGAATAATTTAAATAAATAATTCCACCCAATTTAAACAATGAACACAACAAGAAGACTGAATCTGCTTCAGATGTTAAGGCAAGAATTAATAATTCTCAAGTAAACAACATTATATAAAAAGCTAAGACACAATAATAGAGCCAGGATGTAGGCAAGTCTCCTCTGTAAGACACGCACAGTGGTCAACAAGTTTAGGTATTTCCATGTGGAAAATTGATGTCCATCATTCAGATAGAAGCAAATATGTTTACGGCCATTAATAATGATCTGAATATTTAATTAATACTCTTACAAAAATATTACCTGTATATTGTATTGTCTACAAAATGCATGTCATTGAGCAGGTCCACCATTAACTTGATTTTTGGACAAAAGTCAAGTACAAAATACAGATATGCATAACATTTAATTATGGAGAAAAAAAGCAAACAAACAATACAAATTAAACATACACAACACCACAGAAATTGTTAGAAGACCATATTCTAGATGACGTTTCACTACATATTGACTTAGTTGCTTTTCCAATGATTGCAAACTGTTCTGATGTTTCTATTTCTGGATTCAAACACCGGTGCCTCTTATACAACAAAATAAAGGGAGGTACACTAATTTTACCAGTTATGACTGATAAAGGAAATGACATTCATTATCAAGGGATAGATTTAGGGTGGCATTTATTGCTGTTATAAAGCTCCAGGCAATAATTGAAGTTTTGCCAGCTGTTTTCGATAACAACTGGAAATAGATTTCGAACAATACTGCTGACTTTATCCTCGATAATTGGTTATTGTAGAGATACAGAGGCACTAAGTGGATAGGTGTTAAACATTCATTGATATATTGGATAGAGAGAAATACCTGTGTAATGAAGAAACATGCTGCACTTGCAGAAGGCCATTTCAGGATCAGTCACATATCGTAGAGTCATCAGTGAATACTTCGACAGATTTAAACATTAAATAAATGAATTAGTACAGACATCCACATACTACAGTTTAATAAATGAATTAGTATAGATATCCACATACTACAGTTTAATAAATGAATTAGTACAGACATCCACATACTACAGTTTAAAAAATGAATTAGTACAGACATCCACATACTACAGTTTGAGTGGTATTTTTCAAATACAATTACCTTTACATCTTTTTGTCGAAATTCAAGGAGTTGGTAGTCATGGAGTAAAATTAGAAGATAGTTGATCTCCAATATGATGATTCTGTCACTAGGGTTTCTATTTCAATAGCTGATCTCCCATATGATGATTCTGACAGCAAGGTGTATATTTCAATATCTGATTTACAATATAATGATTTTGTCACTAGGGTTTCTATTTCAATAGCTGATCTCCCATATGTTGATTCTGACAGCACGGTGTATATTTCAATAGCTGATTTACATTATAATGATTTTGTCACTAGGGTTTCTATTTCAATAGCTGATCTCCAATATAATTATTCTATTACTAGAGTTTATATTTCAATAGCTGATCTCCAACATAATTATTCTATCACTAGAGTTTATATTTCAATAGCTATCTCTAATATAATGATTCTGACACTATGGTTTCCATTTCAACAGCTGATTTCCAAGTCCTATCCACAGCTTTCCATTTTTATGTATTTCTTGATAATGAAGAGTTGATTCAATGCCGTTGTGGAAAGACGAATATCATTATCTAATAATATAATAAAAGATTGCGATTAAAGTCGCATATTTCAATTTGATTCAATATAAAAAAAAAGTCAGAGCTTATATCACAAATCAACCAATAACAATCACATTAAAACCCAACACATGTATGGTGGTACAGAGGAATTCTTTATAAATAGACAAGTTTGTAAATTCCTTGGAGAAGTAAAAAGCACAGTATGAATCTGTGTACACGATAATATAAGACCAGATAGTAAAATAAGGAGGTTCTATTAGTGCTATTTTACCATTTATAAAATCCTTTATACCAAACTATTCTTACATTAAGGAAGGTTCTTCCTAATTAATGTTAACCACCACTAAAGGCAATACCACTGGGGCAACTTAGAAAGTCATAACCGGATCTGATGTTTTATTTAAAAAACTTGGACAGAAGTCATTGCATTTAATAAAATATAATGATATAAGAAGCCATATATTGAATTTTGGCTGAGTATATTACGAAGACAAAGAATTAATTACGAGAGTATGCAAAGAAAAACGAAAACCAGGTCAAAAAAATTTCACTTATACTTGATCTATCTCATTTACATGGGAGTGATATATTGATGTTAACAACAAAACAAATAAAACATAATTGAAGTAAAAACAAAGAATCACAGTCTTGATCTAATATGTTCATATGCACAAATAAAAACAAAACAAGGTGGGCTAATTGGTCCATTGCTTGCTGGTATTCCTGGATGTATATTACTGAATAAACGGTACCACTTATAAGGTAGACAACCATATCTCTCTCTCTCTCTCTCTCTCTCTCTCTCTCTCTCTCTCTCTCTCTCTCTATATATATATATATATATATATATATATATATATATATATATATATATATATATATATATATATATATATATATATATATATATATCTGTGTGTGTGTGTGTGTGTGTGTGTGTGTGTGTGTGTGTGTGTGTGTTACAACTGCTGTCTTTCTAACTTTAGATGCATTGGTGCAAATTTAAAAGTAGCTGAACGAAAGGAAGAAATGCCTCATGCTTTCCTTCCCTTTAAATAGCAAGTCTTTCTATATCGGGCCATTATTCCACATTTGATCCTTTTAAGAATTTTTCATAATGTATGTGACACTTTAGTTAGAACTTGTGTTACTTTTTAACAGGCTCGACTTTACTAAGATGCGAGCAACACATCAGTAGTGAAAAAAGTATAGTTTTGTTTAGTCTTAATTGGACATAATGCTGACCAGCAGAAGATTTGTTACTTCTGACCAAAAGCTTCTTTAATTTCTTTTTGATGCACAGATTACAGTGAAATGGAAACAATTATGAACAGTCCTGTTTTCGGAGTTATCTTAAATAAAATCATAAAATAATTCTGTGGAAATAATGCAACCACACATACTGAAGGTCGTACGTATATATGGTTGCCTATTTCACAGGGACAGATTTTGTATCCCTGGAAACACCGGATAAAGATCTATTATTAAATTAACAACACGGACATAATGTACATAATACAAGGAAAGATTTTATTTACGTTTGCAAAGTTATGTTTCATTGCCGTTTTTATAAAAATGAAATAGCTTCCCACACTAATGGCACATTTTTACACATAAACTAGTGTTTTAATTTACCAGATATGTACTCCGGCTTCACCGACTGTTTGTGGACTACGTGTTGTATTATGTCTGCATTGTGTGAAGTACGTATTTATTTCGACAGCTTTATATGATGCGCCTAGGTTTACATTATTTTTTATATGTGGCGCCATTATTTTGTAAACGATAGTGGTACCCGGTTTTGTAGTGTGTGACACTCGCCATCTTTTCTTTATTGGTGTGGTCCCTCTCAGACTTGTCATCATAGAAAGGACCCCCTAGTGCCTAAATATAAAGGATTTTATTTGTTTCTGTTTTCCCCCATCATGTGTATGCTATTTATATTTAATTTTAAGAATTTCATTTTTATAAATTTTGAGTTAGGGTTTATACATCATCCTAATCCTAATGTAAGATACTCCTTGACCCAGGCTGATCTTGGAGTTTAAATTAACAGAAGTGATCCTCGCCATGGGTCAGTGGAGTCCTATGTGTTTTATCTTTTCTGATAGCTGTTTTAAACAAGCAATTTAGGTCATGAATGCATACAGAAAACGGTCACGTGACCAGCCAGTCGGAACGAATTCTAAGTGGCAAAAATAGAGACTTAATGTGGATAGGGGAGATATTTGCTAAAATTTAGTAAAACTAATATTTTCAAGTCTCTAATGGGTTGAAATAAAGTTAAAATATATCCGTATATGGCAATTTTATGCACAATGTGATTTTTTTTATCTTTGATTATCAACGCCTCTTGGCTACTCCCATATATAATGCCACCTTGTGTGGTAAGGTGGTGATGTTATGCAGGTCAGACATGAAAGCATTCTCTCTAGAGTCCGCAGGTACAGAAAGTATTAAAAAAAAAAAGAGCTTAAGAAAATTCACCATGGGCACTTTCATCAACGTAGGACACGTGCAAACAGCAAAACGTGCAATAATAACACACAAAGCTTTTATACTTCCCTTCAACAATAGATTGGATAACAATCCCTTAATCGTTTCAATAGCTTAACGGCTTACTGAATACAATCGGACTGGTGTTAAGCGACAGTGGAACACAGCAAATACCTTAGTCGAAATTATTACTTAAAACATGGAAGTTTTTACGATTTTATTTTATTTTATTTTCGAAGCCGTTCCTGTCTCTGCAATCTGATTTCTTATTATAGAAAATTATTGACGAAATATTTATCATATCTTTTCAGATCTATATCTTCATATTGTTTGCAAAAAATTCTAACAAAATTCCATTTATTACAAAGTATTAATTAGATCATCCCAAACTTACTTCTTTCTTAGATCACTGTAAACTATACACGAGGTAAAAAATATTACATAAGAAGAACTCTTATGAATTATACAAAGGTGTATATGAAAATAATATTTCTATACACGGGAAAGTGCATCTGCAATTAAATTGTCTATTCCTTTGATGTGCCTGATGTCAAGATTGTATTCTTGCAAAAATAAACTCCACCGTAATAGTCTTTGATTTTTAATTTTCATCCTGTTGATGAAAGTAAGAGGGATGTGATCACTAAACACAACAACCGGAGAAGGAGCTGAGCTGATGTAAACTTCAAAATGCTGTAATGCCAGCATTAAAGCCAAGTATTCCTTCTCGATTGTTGAGTAGTTTCTTTGGTGCTTATTTAATTTCTTTGAGAAATAGCACGCTGGATGTTCTACACCATTTCTATCATCTTGACTCAATACTGCTCCAACTCCAGCATCACTTGCATCAACAAATACTTTGAATGGTTGACTGAAATCTGGAGCTGTTAGAACTGGTGCACTTTTAAGTATGGCCTTTAACCTATCAAAAGCCTCTTGACATTTTTCAGTCCAAAGAAACATGTTTTTCTTTCTCAACAAGTTTGTCAGAGGTTCAATAACATTAGAGAAGTTAGAACAAAATTTGCAATAGTATCCAGCCATACCCAAAAATCGCATCAGTTGCTTTTTACTGACAGGCACAGGGAATTCAGAGATAGCCTTGACCTTAGCATCTATGGGTTTAACTTGACCATGTCCCACAACATGTCCTAGAAAAGTAACACAAGCACGGCAAAACTCACTTTTAGATAAATTAATAGTCAAATTTGCATAAGTGACTCTGTCAAAGAATTTTCGAATCGTGGCTAGATGTTCTTTCCAGGTGTTGTTGTAGATGGTGACATCATCAATGTAAGCATCACAATTGTCTAGACCAGAGGTAATCATATTCATAAGGCGTTGAAAAGTACTTGGTGAACCCTTCATCCCAAATGGCATTACTTTATATTAGTAGAGTCCATCTGGAGTCACAAATGCCGAAATTTCTTTTGCCCTTTCCGTTAGTGGAATGTGCCAAAATCCTTTCAGAAGGTCGAATTTGGTGACGTATTTGGCATTTCCTTTTTTTTCGATACAGTCATCGATTCTTGGTAATGGAAATGAATCTGTTCTTGTCACACTGTTCACCTTCTTTTAATCAGTACACATTCGGAAAGTTTTATCCGGTTTCGGAACAAGTATACACGGTGAACTCCAATCACTCTTACTGGACTCTATAAAATCATTCTCCAGTAAATACTGAATCTCCTTTTTCAAATATTCCTGTTTGAGAGGGTTCATCCTGTATGGGTGTTGTTTCATGGGTTTTGAATTTACAGTTTCAACGTCATGAAAAATTTTTGTTTGTCCATGTAGGTACGTCTGGAAACAAGTGCTCATATTCATATAATAATTGTTTAAGTTCACCTATTTCTTGTTGTTGTAAATGAGAAAGTTTCTGGTCTAGATTTTCCATAATTTCCGAATTCCGAATATTTGTTGTTACAAGATCAGTCTAATCCGACTGAATTCCTTCACTCAAATCCTCAGTTGGTGGGACAGGTACAACTAAATTAATTGCATAATTTACTTGGCTATATCTTTTAATATACTAGTACTCCACTAATTTATTTAGATCAGAGTACTAATATTATAATTTAACTCATTCATTTTCTTCTTTACTTTGTAAGGGCCATAAAATCTAACCTGTAGAAAATTTTGAAGACTGAGCAAGAGAGAATGAACTCTATTACAGGACTCAAAAATTCTCTCAAGTAAAGTTTTGTGAAACTATAGTTTCACTTTTGACTTGAATTGCTGAGTGCCAAATTCAAGCAAAACATGCTGGAAAATTCCAGACATGAAATTTTACCTTTGACCTGATTGGACAGATTTGGGAAGGCCAAATTGAGAAAAAACTTTAGCAAAGCTTTTACTATAGAATTCCTCAAAGGTATCGCCTCTGCGAATCTTGCTGACGCACACATTATGGTCAACAAAAATTGGTTGCCTGACTTGGTCTTAGGTAAGGGACCAACACAATCTACCATAATTCTACTGAATAGTTCGTCAAAAGCAGGAATAGGTTGCAGATGAGCCTTAGGTATCTTCTGATTGGGTTTTCCTACTATTTGACAAGCATGACAAGATCTATAAAATTTACAAACATCACTTTTGATTTTTGGCCAATAAAAGTGAGTCAAGATCTTGTGATATGTTTTATCTATCCCTAAATGACCAGCCAGAGGAATTTTATGGGCCAAACTAAGTATTTCCTGTCTGTAAGATTTTGGAACCACAATCTAATAGTTCACTGACCATTCGTCACTAGCAGGTACCTCAGGAGGTCTCCATTGTCTCACAAGAATTCCATTTTTAAGGAAGTAACCGACAGGTACTTCAGTAGCTTCAATTTCACTAATGGCCCGCTGAAACAAATAAGAGATCTCAGGATCTTTTTCCTGTTCGACGACAAGTGATTGTCGTTTATCACCCTGATTAGAAAAAAGAGAATGAGTATTCAAAAGAGGATCAGTATGACCAATACCTTTTGATTGATCCAAATTAGAAGTGAAAGTGACCTCATCAAAAGCCTGACAAATACATGTGTCAGCTAAGGGAATATTTTCCTTATCAACATCATTCTCAAGAGCTTTCTTTGCCATAGCACTGGTAACTGCACAAACTGGGTATAAATCAGGGAATTCTTTTTCAATAGTATCAACTTTCTGATCCAAAGAAGGCTTGTCAGTTACAAGTGGATTAACCACAACCTTGTCTCCAGCTAGATCGTTGCCTAGCATCAAATGAATGCCCTCAACGGGTAAAGTAGACACTATACCGACTGTCACAGGTCCTAAAACTATGTCAGATGACAAATTTACAGAATGGAGAGGAACATTAACAAAGCCGCACTCTACTCCCTGAATGAGAACACTCATTAGAACAGGACTTCTCAGAAGAAGGCAAAATAACTGACACTAAAAGACTCTGAGAAGCTCCTGTATCCCTTAAAATTTTAATAGGGATAGGATTGGCCAAATCACCCAAGAGTGATACAGAACCCTTCGATATGAATGATTCAAAATTCTCCATAATAAAATCAGACTGGGGTTTTTGAGACCCAACAAATGTATTGTTTTCAATACATGACCGTGACCTTGACCTCTTGGAAATAAGAGCATTTGGGACAGGTCTATCTTGATTCTGATGTCTATATTTCAATTTGAAGCAATCAGAAATGACGTGTCCTTTTTTCTTACAATAGGTACACGTGGGAATAGACAAGGATTTTGAATCAAGTTTATCAGAAGCTTGATTTTTAGAAGTTGTGCCAGACTGAGTTTTAGGAGGAGTCATATTTGGCTGAAATACCTTTCTATCAGTAGACTGCTGAGTGAAAGATTTGCTTACAACAGGAACTTGATGAGTTAAGGAATAGTTATCAGCAGCACGAGCAGCATTTTCCAAGGTTTCGAGCTCATGCTCGTCAAGATACATTCCAATGTCACCATGGACACAGTTCCTGAACTCTTCAAGTAATATGAGTTGTCTGAGACTTTCGTAATCTTTATTGACCTTTCTAGAAGAGCACACCTAGCAAATTGTTGTGCTTTCTCCCATGTAAATTCGACATAGGTCTGTCAGTGGATTTTCTAGAATTCCTGAATTTTTGCCGATAAGCCTCAGGGACTAACGCATAACCCTTCAAAATACAGTCCTTAACCACATCATAGTCTGCACTCTGTTCCAGCGACAGTGAAATGTAAATATTACGAGCTCCACCAGTAAGTACACACTGCAATAATAGAGTCCAGTACTCTCTTGGCCACTTGAAACTTTCAGCAACTTTTCAAAATAAGGAAAATATCTACTTCTTTTTCCAGAAAAGGGGGTACTAACTTGATATTTCTATGAACATCAAAAGTAGGGAAGTGTTTTCCTTTTTCCAGCTCTAATTCTTTTAACTTAATTTCTCTTTGCATTTGCACATGTAATTTTTCTTTCTCAAATTGTAATTGTTTATCTTTCTGTCTTTCTTCAAATTGCCTTTGCATTTCTTCCCTTCTTTCTTTAAACTGTAACTCCATTACTTCCATTTATTTTTTCCCTTTCTATCTTTTCTATCTGAAACTGAACCTGTCTTATCTCTAATTCCAACTTTTTAGCTGGACTTCCATTTTCACAATTTTCAAACACTCTTGGGTAAAATTCCCAAAAATTCTCTACTTTTGATGATATTGTGAATGAAAGCCTGTTGTTTTCACTAAAGATTTCAAACAAAATGTGAAATAGTACTTCGGATTTGAAAACTAGGGGAATTTAAATTTCATAAAACAATTTTCTGAAATATTTTAGCCAAATTCAAATATCCCGGACGAGCCCCCAATTTTCTTTTTGTTACGTATCGACTCGTTCAAAAGTAACAAAAGAAAAGAGTGAAGACAACAAGCTTTGTAAGTTTTAACAAAAATAATTTATTTCCCTCGAAAACACGGTGAAAAGGTGACAATATGAAATAGGACTTACGGTTTTTGAAGAAAATCCAAACATTTATCCTAGTACTGAAAAAATACAAGTCCTATCACTAAATAATTTAACTGAATCCAGGTTTGAATCTTGATGACGTTCCAAGATGGAGGACGATGACGTCAGATGAAGTCTTTACACAAATGTCCAGAATTTCACGTTGAACCACAATTTGTACTGTACTATTCCAATTTAGAATGAATTTCACTGAATGTCTTTGTCCTAAACCACTTGTGTAGTTCTCTAGGGAAATATAAATTATTATTTAAAAAGTAGATGAACTCCTATAGCTGTCATCTATAACAAGACACATCTTGAGCTCTACAGATGTAAAGAAAAATATACTCTTTCCAGCACAAGAAAAATAATACCTATATATATATAGCTGTCATCTATAACAAGACACATCTCGAGCTCTACAAATGCAAAGAAAAATATACTCTTTCCAGCACAAGAAAAATAATACCTTCTTCTCAAGGTATAAGAACGACTCTGACTATTTCACAGGGACCTAAGTGTTTAAAAACCGACCAAAGACGTCATTTCATGCACACGCACGAAGAACGCGTGGTTATTTCGCTATAAACAATGCAATTTTCACGTGGGCCAGGAAATGACTTTGGCAATAACTAATCGTTTTCGCGTATTGTTTACTTAAATCGACAAACTATGGCATGCAAAAATCGTGCTTATGCGAGTCATACTACGTTCTAAATAAACACGATATTTCTTTCAAAAATATCAGATCCTGTGAACATAATCATCATCATAATAAAATACAGTGATACAAAAATGAAACAAACAGAATTCAAATTTTAACACACAAGTGATTAAACTACATGGTCGCAACAATATATATATAT